>JADOBS010300492.1:0-10777 GCA_015708375.1 Cydonia oblonga | reverse complement strand
TGGAATATAACATTGATATGTTTTACATAGTCTTTTTTTTTTTCTTTGGAGATTGGCTGAGCTGGATGTGCATTTCCTAGATTCATGTAATTGAAATGCATTAAGGAATGAGAATCCACAGTAGGGTGTGGGCAATTTTTCTAGTATTATCTAGTTTGAAAAGAAAAAGCCCACTCACTAATATATCATTGGGTCGAAACCGTTCGTGCCCTGCGTGCTCTTTGATTCGTAGGGGTAAGTCTCTCCTATTTAGAAAACCACTATACGGGTGTCTACAGCGAGGGGAAGACAAGGAATACTGACAGTTTCTAACGTTCACTTTCGATAGTGTAGGAAGTTGTTTCTGTTATTTTTGTATAAATATTCTTTACATTTATGCACGTTTATCAATGCTCTAACATTGCATGCATTTTAATAAGAGTGTATCCCACTTTGCGCACTCTTAGTTTAATTTATTTTGATATGATAAAAAAAGAGTTATACTTAGTAAGGGGAATAAAAATTACCCATCATAAAAAAATAAATATGAAAATAAAAATAAAATACAGGAAATGAGGGGAGACATAAACCTTAACCTTCATACAAATACAAGAAAAAAAAGGGACATAGACCTAAAGCAAAAGGTAAATATAAGTATCTTCGCAGTCTTCGGTATGAAAAGAAAATCGATAAAAAGTACAATCTAGTCTCCTCTAAGCCTTCTTTTCATCATGGTTAGACCTGACATTCGTGTCGTATTTTCTATGTTCGTGTCGTTTTTGTGACATACCCGATATCTTAATGGGTCGTATTGTGTAACACCCATTAAAGTAATCGGGTAATATGACCCGATCCGAAATCTACCCGTTAAGATTATCAGGTAATATGACCCGACCCATTACCCATTAAATAAAATATATTTTAAATCAATAAATAATGAAAATGGAAAAAAAATAATACTAAATTAGTATGTGCATACTACATTGTCACATAAATCTTACTTCAAAACATTAAAAAATAAAAAAAATAAACAATTTTCTTTTAAGTATTATATACCCCAAAATATTAGTCTAATGAAAAAAACATTAGTACATTACTACAAAATATACCAAATGTTCTAGGATATGCAAAATGATAGGGTTGCGTTTCAAAGTTGAGGAACCTTATACGTTTTTGACAATAAAACCTTTCAATTTTCATCAATCACCAAGGGAAATGGTATTGAAACATTGGCTTGATATATTATCTTCAAGAGTTATATTGACAATGTTTTCATTAAGACTTTCCACATTAGCACTCTCTTCCACATAAACTAAGCATAAAAAACCAAACATTGTAAATCATTCAAATTATGAATACAAAAACTAATAAATAAAATAAATAAAAAATCATACAATATTATATAAAAGATATATTACTTCAGTTTCCAAAATAAATACTTCATTAGCACTCTCTAACTCTTTGCCTATGGTAAACTATAAAAATAAATAAATAAATAAAACTTAAATTTTTTAAATTTATGTAGAATAATAATACATATTTAATATACAATATATACATATACACTATGGTTATTATATATATAGTAAGTCTTTTAGTAGTTTAAAAGTAAAATCATCAAAATAATTTTTTTTCTTAATGTGTCAAAACGGGTTACTCACGTGTCACATTTGTGTAAACATGTTAAGGACATGTTATTAACGGGTTCTTATCGTGTGACCTGATAAAGACGCGATTAGTTATCGTGAAACCCGTTATTTTCGTGTCGTTTACGTGTGATGTTAACGGGTTGTGTAAGAAATTGCCAAGTCTAATCATGGTCATACGCACTGAAATCATGAAATGGAGCTCATTTTGTCTAAATGAGTGTCACAACCTAGATGGTCTAGAATGCCCCCTAGGTCTACCTAGGCGCCCTTTCTTATTTTTAAAGGTCTAAGAATTAAACGTGGCTGTAGCCAGCTGCCTAGCGTCTAGGCTAGCATCGAGTGACGCCTAAGGATAGTTATGTAGAAGTTCTATGGTAGAACTGTTAACAATATCGAAGTGTTAGTACACAGAAAATGCTAAACATGGCCTGAATTGACTCACACTAGTCATTCAAAAATATCAAATTTTAAAATATGAACCAAAAGAACAAAATCATAAAACTTAAGAAAATCCTAAAACTAACCAGATTATATTTCAGTCTATGAGTTGACTCAGTTGAACAACTTAGTCATACAGTTATTCGTATCGTGCTATGTTAATTCCCTCTTCAGTGTCTTTTGGTCCGAACAACATCAACAATGTATTGATTCAAGTGCTGACCAAATATTTTGGTAGAGAATGACTCTGTGACACGCCATCGTGCTTCTACAATGGTGCTCATAAATTCGTCATTATATACATGGTAATTCTCAGAGTAACCAGAATACACAACATGTGTCTAGGATTCGTGTGTTTGTCAATTTCATTGTATTATTCTCAGAGTGCAACTTAGTAGATACCATGCTTAATACTTCGAGAATGAAAAGAGTGAGTGTAGACACCCATGCCTAATTCGTTGTTTAGGGAAATCAATAGCTTAAAGAGTGGATACCATGCCTTTAGGTTGACAAACGTTAAGCATCAAAAATCTGTTTTGTGTCATTGTGTGTATTGATTGCTTAGGCCAAAAAGATTAGAGATGCAAGCTAACATAGAAATCCAGCGTACATGTGGTTGTTTACCGAGCATCAACAGTAGGTAGAAGGCAACCCCATATGAATCCCCAGTATGACCGAACTTTTAATTAAGACAAGATTTAATATCTCAAATGTCTTGACTAAAATGGTCAACAGCTATTGCTTAAGTTAAACGTAGAATTTCTAAAACTATGACACTTGTTTCTTACAAAATCTGCATTATTCCGAAGCAGAATAACTTTTGAGAGATCAAACGAGTATGTTATAACTTTTGAGAGATCAAACGAGTATGTTATCCTCCAGTCAATCCAAATTCATTTCACCTCCCAAATACCAGGTCATTGCAGTCTTCTACGCAGTTATTATTAACAGAAATAAAGGAAGATCACTTGATTATAGCAATGTATCAATTAGTTATTATGATTGATTGTAATTGCCAATCTGTATATACTTGCCTAGAATAGACCAATTATAGATTGTATAAATATAGGTCTCCCTATGTACTATTTTTTTATCAACTCATCAATAGAGAAAACCTCTCTCAACTCACATAGTTTCAAGATGGTATCAGAGCACCGATCTTGGTGACTCTAGAAACCCTACACACTTCCGCATTCAACACTCACAGTCGCTGCCACCATGGGAGATGACACCAGCAGGAAACCAGAAACCAAATCTATCGAGACCCTCTTGGATGTCTCAGACTTATACTCCATACACCATTCTGATCACCCAAATATTGTCCTAGTATCCAAGCTGCTCGAAGGAGACAACTACAGCACGTGGAGTCGTGCCATTCGCATCAGTCTCAGCACAAAAAACAAGATCGGATTTGTGGAAGGCACCGTCAAGTCTCCGTCTTTGACAGATGCAAAATTTCCATTGTGGCAACGTTGCAATGATATGGTTTTGGCATGGATTTTAAATTCTGTCCATTCTGACATCGCAAGCAGCATTATGCACAACTCCAGTGCAGCAGAGGCATGGAATGATTTGAAAGAACGTTTCTCCCAAGGAAACAATTCACGTATTTATCAGATTAAGAGAAGGATTGTTGAGCATAGACAAGGCCAGCAATCAATCTCTAATTACTACACCAAACTAAAGGCCCTGTGGGACGAGCTTTCCTCGTACAACAAGGAAGTGATATGCACTTGAGGAGGATTAGAGCACCTTAACAAAAGGGAAGAGAAAGAAAGGGTCATGCAATTCCTTATGGGATTGAATGACAGCTACTCAGCAATTCGAGGACAAATACTGTTGATGCAGCCACTGCCTGACACCCGACGTGTTCATTCTCTCGTCCTCCAACAAGAAAAACAAGTTGAAGTATCTCTTAATCGAGAAAACTTGAACCACCATGCCATGCTAGCAACCCATGCATCAGACACGGGCAATCAAGCAAACCAAGTCCAGAAGAAGAAATGTTCATACTATGATCAAGGCGGTCATGTCGTTGAAAGGTCTTTCTACCTATATGGATTTCCACCTGGTCACAAGTTTCATGGGAAGAATGTGAAACCTCCCAACCAACGACGATCTCATGCCAACCATGTGAAGACTTGACAAGAACCAAACAAGGCCACTGATTCAAGCCACAAACCGTCCACCTCAGAAAGTCCAAGATTCACCATCGAGGAGTATAACCAATTGATGGCACTCCTTCGAAAAACCAATGATGGTAATCAACAACACTTTGCAAATGCGACAGGTATTATCACGCCATCCTCTAATATGGATCAAATTGATTATCCTTCGAAATTATATTGGATCATTGATAGTGGGGCCACAGATTATGTGACTGCCTTATCCACTTTGATGAAACCAGTCTCAATCAAACTCTACCACAATCCAGTTACCTGATGGTGGGCACTCACGTGTAGAGGACATTGGTTCATTGAAAATCAGTCCGCAAATCACTCTTGAAAGAGTACTTAAAGTTCCCAAAAGAGTTAATTTGATATCTGTCAGCAAACTAACAAGGGCATTAAACTGTATTGTGATATTCTTTCTGGAATTTTGTGTTGTGCAGGACGCGGCTACGAGGAAAATTATTAGCCTGGGGAAGCATCATGATGGCCTTTACTACTTGACACAAGACCAAAACCCACATCTAGCCTACAACATCCGCAAACACTCCAACCTTTGGCACCAACGTCTCGAACATCCCTCAATCAGACCGTTTCAAACCCTGAATAAAATAGTACTTGATATTCATTTTGATTCTAGTCATATATGTGAAATTTGCCCTTTAGCAAAACAAACTCGTTTGTCTTTTCCATCCAGTTCAATTTCAACAAATGCACCTTTTGATTTGATACACTGTGATATTTGGGGACCACATCGAATAAACTCCCACTCAGGGGCTCATTATTTCCTAACTATTGTGGATGACTTTTCTCGATATACTTGGATTCACCTCATGAGATATAAATCCAAAACCCAAGGGATATTGCAATTGTTCATTTCATGGGTTCATACACAATTTAATTGCACTGTTAAAACACTTAGGGCTGACAACGGGGCCGAGTTTGTATCCATGTGTCCATTCCTTGACTCGAAAGGCATTGTGTTCCACCATTCTTGTCCTTCGACTCCCCAACAAAATGGAGTAGTTGAACGCAAGCATAGACACCTTTTGAATGTGGCTCGAGCCCTACGATTCCAAGCCAACCTACCATTGAGTTTTTGGGGTGAGAGTGTTCAAACAGCTTCCTATTTAATTAATAGATTACCTACGCCAGTACTTTCCCACAAAACACCTTATGAATTACTCCACCAAACATCACCCAAATACTCTCATCTTCGCACCTTTGGGTGCTTGTGTTATGCAACCAATCTCATGCCCACTCACAAATTCGATCAACAAGCCCGCCGATGTATTTTCGTTGGTTATCATTTGGGGACAAAAGGGTTACAAAGTTTATGACCTCCAAACTCACAAGTTCTTCTCTTCTTGTTATGTTACATTTTATGAAAGCACATTCCCATTTATTACTCAACCACCAGATCACCAGGATGATAATATAGCATTTCCTTTACCTTATCTCATTGAACCACAGATTTCTCCTAATATAACACCACCACCGCGTGTCCTTATACCACATGAAGACAACCCTAGCCCAGAGCTTTCTCCCAATAATGAACACCCTAGCCCAACGTCTCTCTTACCTGCTACCACACTCCCTTCGTCGTCTCCCTCACGAAACGACAACCTTACCTTCACGGCTCCATTTCCAGAACAACTTCTTTGCCAACTCCACCAACCTCACAACACCCATCCACACCACCATTGCGTCGATCTGGACGCCTGTCACAACCTAGTGTCTTATTCTGTGACTTTCATGTGTATCAGACGTCTATGACAGCCCCCAGGACATCATCTTCTTTGGCAAGCACGCGTCACCCATTATCCAGGTATCTCTCTTATGGACAACTCTCTTCTCCGTATAGGAAATTTATCTGTAATATCACGACCCTTGTGGAGCTTGTGACCTTTGACCAGGCAAATGACGACCCCAAATGGAGAGATGCCATGGCACATGAACTTGCAGCCCTTAAAGAAAATCACACATGAACGGTTCAACAATTCCCCCCGATCACCGAGCTATAGGGTGCAAGTGGGTGTACAAGATAAAATATAATTCTGACGGTTCCATCGAACGCTATAAAGCCAGACTGGTGGCCAAGGGCTTTACGCAGCGGGAAGGGATTGACTACTAAGAGACTTTCGCTCCAGTCACCAAACTCACTACAATTCGGTGCTTATTAGCCGTCGCAGCTGTCCATCATTGGTCTCTGCATCAAATGGACATTCAAAATGCCTTCCTTCATGGCGATCTCACTGAGGAGGTCTATATGCATCTTCCTTCGGGGCTTCGTCGCCAGGGGGAGAGAATGGTATGTCGACTCAACAAGTCCCTTTATGGACTTAAACAAGCCTCCCGAAGTTGGTTTCATAAGTTTTTCGCTGCTATTCAGCACGGTGGTTTTCAACAATCTAAGGCCGATTATTCGCTGTTTACTAAGGTTACATGTGCTTCATTCACTGTTGTGCTTATTTACGTTGATGACATTATCATCACTAGCAATGATGATCACACCATTGCTGCCCTTAAGGATTTCCTTCACACCCAATTCCGAATCAAAGATCTTGGCCTTTTGAAGTACTTCCTTGGGGTGGAAGTAGCTCGTTCAACTAGTGGTGTCTCAATTTCTCAACGAAAATACACATTGGATATCTTAGACGAGGCTGGATTGCTTGGGGCCAAACCAATGCCCACACCAATGAAGGAGAACATCAAGGTCCTACCAACTGAAGGAGAGTTGTTGAAAAATTCATCATATTATAGGAGGTTAGTTGGACGACTCATCTATCTCACTATCACAAGGCCAGAAATAACATATCTCATCCACATCTTAAGTCAATTTATGAAAGAGCCGAGAAAGCCCCACCTTGATGTCGTCCACCATCTCTTGCGTTATTTAAAGGGATCTCCCGGACAAGGTTTGTACTTCCCATCCAAAGGCGATATGTATTTAATGGGGTTTTGTGACGTGGATCGGGCTTGATGCTCTATTACAAGACGATCTGTAACTGGGTATTGTATATTCCTTGGAGGAGCACTAATCCTGCCGAATCAAAATATAGAGCAATGGCGTCTATTACATGTGAGTTAACTTGGTTGAGATATCTATTGCATGACCTGCAGGTTTAACACCCAGAACCAGCCAAGCTTTATTGTGGTAGTCAGGCGGCACTTCACATAGTCGCAAACCTAGTTTTCCATGAACGAACGAAGCATATTGAGATCGACTGTCGTATGGTTCGAGAGTGAATCCAGTGTGGAGATATTGCTACAACTCATGTGTCCACAAAGTGTCAGCTTGCCGACATGTTTACCAAACCACTTGGTCAGCCATCATTTCGTTTCCTACTTGGCAAGTTAGGCGTTCTCGACGTCCACGCTCCAACTTGAGGGCGAGTATTAACATAAAGAGAGGAAGATCACTTGATTATAGCAATGTATCAATTAGTTATTATGATTGATTTAATTGCCAATTTGTATATACTTGCCTAGAATAGACCAATTATAGATTGTATAAATATAGGTCTCCCTATGTACTATTTTTTTATCAACTCATCAATAAAGAAAACCTCTCTCAAATCACATAGTTTCAAGAGTTATCACCCTATTTCTTTGGAGTTGATAGTCTCTCAGTCTCAGTATTTACAAGTTAGTAAGTCATCATGGCCAGTGTTATTTAAATTTTGACATATGTATATATTTTTCACATATTTCATGCAAAACGAAGCGGAAATATTTTCGCAAACAACAAAGGAAAATTTGAACACCCATGTAGGGTTCTGATTCGGTTGTATATCATACACGTTTATAAAACTGAGCACAATTGTTCATTGCTATTTGGTTTACATACGTTTTTTTTCACACTTCACCAAGAAAATCACGAAAGAATTGTCTTTCCACATCCAGATACTAATGTATTCAAAAACCACCTCAAGGCGCGATGGCTCCCAACTCCTCTTCCAACGAGACCCCCATCCACGACGTTGAGAAAGACCAGATCAAGGGCCTCATCGTCTCCCTCATGCTCGAGTAAATGGTAGAGTTGGCAGTGGCGTCGTCTGCGCGAGACTGCTATTTGGTTTAAGATTGCGACATTAAAGATGTGGCGTGGCTGCGATAGGCGGTGGAGGAGGCTGTGTCGTTTTTGCATCTCCACTGTCGTCGTTTTACTGCACCTGAATTACAGAGCCAACACAAAAATGCCTTCAATTCAATTTGCTAGTTTTTGGGCTCAGTCAATGCAATTTGCTAAATATAAATTACATGACAGGCTAAATGTTAGTTTGCGACTAAACCTGTTGAATTAAGATTTGAAGTATTGTTAATGAGGAGTAGTGCTCTGAATTCTAAAGCAATCTAATTAATCAGCGCGTAGGTGATAGACAGCGGAAATGTCGAACCCTGTATTACTACGTAGTCACTTAACGGATTTTCAAACGGATATATGAAATTGAAATGAAATATAACAAAATGTATGTGATTGAAATGTTTTAAAGACGTGTTAGGTTGCATTTGACTCCAAATCGGAGGGGATAAAATGTAATTTATCTCAATTTTTTTTATGAATTAATCAAAACACAAAATGATATCCAACCAAGAAAAAAAGGAAAAAAAAAGAAAGGACACACCGATACGAAAGCATAAAAAACATCCTCGCACGTTGATTTAGAAGGTAACTTATTAGTAATTTCTTGGACGTCATATGGCTAATAGGAGCTTGTTGGTTCTCTTCTTTTGTTAAAAAGTCCAACATCCAAGTGAGTTTTGTTGTGGAAGCCCATATTTGATGTTCCTTTCCCTTGTTCTTACCCTCTAGGTCTGTTTCTCATTCCTCGCCCCAAGCCATGGCCAGTGATGAGGACATAATCGATTGCCTAGACCTCACTTTTGATGAAAGTTTGGATCTTGAGAAAAGATTCGAAAACAATATCCATCTTGTAGGGCATTTAATCGCTGACAACGAACCATCCAAGCATGTGGTCAAGGAGGTTTTGCGCAGTGCGTGGAACAAGATGGGAATGGTTAAGGTTCTAAGGGACAAGTCCAATATTTTTGCCATAATAGTTGGAGAGGAAAATGTGGCTAGACGCCTTCTTGAAGGGAACCCATGGTTCATCAAAGACTATACGTTTTCAGTGAAGTTATGGCCCTCGTTCCATTCTCTAGATGATATTGAACCTGACAGGGGTATATACTGGAAAAGCTAAGGTTCCTCCAAACTAAGAAGTTATGACAATGTCATATTTCACTTTGGCAAAATTAGAGATCATTTTGGCTCAAAAGCCTTAAAATATAATATTTGTTGAAAATATCAGCATTGTTGAAACATTGGCTGATAATTGAATGCCCATAAATGGATTTTCAACATTGCAGACTAAGGAAAATATTGGTTGTAGACTTTGGAATTGTAGGAATCACATTTTCAAAGTATATGTTGTAAATTTCAAATGTACAATTAATGGGTTTGATTGGAGCTGCTCTATAAATAGAGTGCTCCGTATGCTTGCAATATAGACGCAGAAACAGAAGAGGAAGAGAAAAAAGAGAGGAAGAAAAGAGGAGATAATAGAGAGTTATTTTTGTACTCCTATTATTCTAAATTATAACCCCGAGGATGTACTCCAGTCACACTGACTGTAGAGGAACCTCGTAAATTTTGTGTCTTGTTTGTTTATTCCATTGCACACACCATCAATTTTACAACACGTTATCAGCACGAGAAGCTCTCATGTCAGTGGAAAACACAACGCCATAAATCAGGTGAAACACTATCCACCCCTCACCTCCGTCAGCTAAAATCTGACAGAATAAAAGGTATGTTCATTTTCCATCTCTCCCATCGCGCCTGAAGCGCTTCACCGAATTCCGATGAGAATTGAAATTTACGACCTGAAGTTGTCACGAGATAAGAAAACTCGTACCAGACAACTGGTTTCTAGAGATCCAGAAGAATCTCATCAGACTTGGAAACCCAAATCACGTCGTTTTTGACGGATCTCGAGAACTCCCATGAATACTTGGTTGTTTGAGATGGTGATGGCAAGACAGACTCCACACATGCCTCCCTCTCCTGTGCCTCCATCAACTCCGCTATCACCTATATCTCTGTATGAAGGTTCTTGCTTTGTGATGCCATGTTTCCTGGGTCATGCAAGAACAATGCCAGTCTCTGGTAGCCTTTTTTGATTGAATTGAATTTGGGCAATCTCCACAATAACTCAACTGGCTCTGCATTTCGAGACTGGCAGAGACATAGAAGGAAGAAAAATAATAGAAAAGGGGGATTGATGGAATGGTAAGGGACATGTAAAAAAAAAAAAAAGTTTGACTGCACCCTAAGAAATAAAATAAAATAAAATATAAAGGGATTTGAATGGTGCAAGGCACCATTTGGTCAAAATAATTAAAAACTTGGAAAAAAGGGTGCTGACAAAAGAAAGAAAAATAATAAATAAAAGGAGGTCTCATACTTCTTGTTATTTATGTGAATTAGTGTTGGTTTAAAACCCTTTCACAAGTTCTATTTACTTTAAAGCAATTTAT
>JADOBS010300491.1:0-10776 GCA_015708375.1 Cydonia oblonga | reverse complement strand
ATTACAGTGCGTGTTTGCTGGGGAAGGCGCTGACGTGTAATTACCACAGAGGACCCAACTACCTCGAGATTGACGTCGATATCGCGAGCTCGGGGATCGCGAAGGCCATTTTACGACTCGCATTGAGGTACGTGACGAGCGTGACGATCGACATGGGGTTTGTTGTGGAGGCGCAGGCGGAGGATGAGCTGCCTGAGAAGTTAGTCGGCGCGGTTAGGGTATGCCAGATGGAGATGTCGTCGGCGACGGTCGTGGACGCGCCGCAGACGACGATCGTAGCGCGTGGATTGAGTTTTGCGTCGAGGGTGAATCATCATAAGTCCGGCGGCGACGACGACGACGACATTGAGAATCTTAACCGGCGATAGCTTATTTTTGTTTTTTTTTTAATATTTAAAAAAACGTTTAATTATTATTTGTTGTTAATTGTAATTTTCACTTGGTGGGTTAATCCCTTTTTTCTTGGGGATTGATGTGTAGATAATAAAATTGAAATCGTAACAACAAATGACAATGCAACTGATTTTTCACGTTCCACATGCTTTTAGGTTTCTTGATTAATATGAAAAACACAAATTTTAACATTTAAACTCTTTTAACAATAATAAATAGTGTGGCGATGGTAGTGTGATATGGAAACGGTAAACACGTCACAAAAGGCACGAATGCAGCGTGCCTACTAAGTATTGGGTTTTCAAGTGGCTCCAAAAATATTTTTATCAAAATCAGTTTTAGCTATTTTAGAAGTATTTCTAAACGAAAACGAATGTATGTTGTTTTTTGTTAATGACATTATTTGTGGTAGTACATTGTACCCTAAGGTCTTGTTTGGTAGTGTGAATGTGACAAGACTATTCCATTGGAAATGATTCAGTGTCATGTTTTGCATTGCGTTATTTTATAGAATTTAAAAGTAAAAATAGACCTCATCCCCAAGAATTAGGGATTAGAAATTTATCTCCTCCTATTATTATCCTCTTCCATTCCCTCATCTCACTCTTTTTTTTTTTTTTTTTATAGAAAAACTAATAAAAAAAGGTTTGAAAACTTTGAGTTTTAACGATAAGGACAAAATAAAGGCTAAAGTGAATAATACCATGATTGATTTTTTAGTGTAAAAATATGATTTTTCATTAAAGTGAACAGTATCACGAATTTTTCGTTAAAGCATCCGAACAAGATTTCTCGGTTTCTGTCCTCTGAATGAGACCTAATAACTTCTTGATGTCGGGTTGGGGTTGGTGGGTACTAAGGCGGCATGCCTTAGCCTAGCTTGCTGAAGTTACTAGCCTACTGTGGTAGTACCTTTTACCCAAATGAAATAAGAGGTTAATGTGTTTCCGATTAGGACCTTTCGGCCGATTATTAAGTGGCTGAGGGAAGTTTCTGTCGATGACGAACAAATAAAACTTTAGTTGTACCATTTTTTTTTTTAACTCGTATTGTCACAATATTTTTCTTGTTTTTTTATTGATAAAATCCATATATTTTTGTTGATTATAATTTATAAACCAATGTGATATACAATATGTTCGAGTTCGAATCATTTTCTCTTTAATACTTTTCTAATTTAAGTCGTTACCCCCTTAATTTAAATTAGTTTTAAATAGAAACATTTAGTGTTTATAGTGTTTAAAATATTCACGAGATTGTCGATATTTCTTTAATTTCAACTAAATTTGAATAAATTGATGTACTCACTTCATTGTAAATTTCTTTAACGACCGATATTATTTGATAAATTTAACTATATTTTCATAAATTTGCATATGTATATTTTAACATTGAAAGCATCTAATTGCCTATGATCCAATCAATTCATCAGTTGCAATAAAAACAAAAAAATTTGTTTGCAGTCGAAGTTTCTCGATCAAGCCTCATATCAAGAATCTAGAGGGGCCCGAGTCTTTAGAGCCTTTTATTTCTTGAATCATTATTCACCATCCACTTGTCAAAACTAGGAATGCCCGACCAATTTTGATATGCTTTTTACTTTATTTCTTTTTCCGTAATCCATATTATTTAAAAAGATCATTGGACCAGTCGCAATTGTTTTTTGTTTTCTAATTTCTTTTGGCAACTTTCAGTGAGTTGTAATATAGAAAAGAAGATGAAAAAGATGACCACTTGTCAAATATTGTATGTTAATTTTTCCTGTTTTATAGAGATTTTTTAGTGTGTTTAGAAGACGTGCGCATATATCATATATCATTGTACAAGCAAAAGAACACTTGAAAAAAAACCATTCTTTTCACTTATGTTACACATAATGTACTGATATGTGTTCCGAACATATTAAAAAATTTATGCTCGTTTTACGGGTGAATCACTAGTTCATCGATTTTTGGAGCGAAAACTGTCATTCCTTGTATAAATCTTTGGGATCTTGGAAATTGTTTTATGTTGAGACAGTGGACTTCAATTTTGGTTTTGATCTTGTTTTCACAAGCTTATGAGAAAAAAAAGAGCCTTCCTAATTTCGCACACTTGAAAATATCATGTTTGTGCGTGTAAAGTGAATTCAACTATTTTTGTTTGTGAAACTTACAAACGAAGAAACAATGCAAGAACGACAAACCTTACCACTCTTCTTTCACACTATTATCATGCCTTGTGTGTTTTTCGAAAGATTTTTCAGTAGTGTGTCATAAAAACTGTTTGGTAAATCAAATATTATAATACAGGAGGTTGAATACTGAAAAAAATAATTTTAACTACTTATATAATGACACTTAATATATCAAATAGTTTCTCAACATTGAAAAATTTCTCGTGTATTGCGATGCATTATTTTCAGTCCCCTGGGATTTCATCCACACAAGAATAAGTGGACTCGTGAAATCTATAAAGCATGGTGGAGTACTAAGTGAGAGCTTGACCCACCTAATTCATCGACATTTTCTTTCTTTTCTTTTTCCTCCATCTTTTTATTTTCTCTTTGCCTTTCCGAGACATTTACGAGTGACAAAAAGGTAAAAATGAACGACTTTTGCCTCGTCGTGTAAAAGGGGAGATGCAAAGTTTGAGTTTTGTTGACCAGCTGCGTTTTTGGAAATGAACGACTTTTGACTCGTGCTTGGTCTTCCTCGAAGAATTGTGTGTAACATTCAAGGTGATCTGTAGCGGTTTTGGTTTTGTGTTGGTTGGGTTCGTGGCAATGGCCATGCATGTGCACCACTAGTTCTGATGCATGTTTCTTCTTGTTGTGACCTAAATTAGTGAATCAATTTCCAAACCTCTGTCATCAATTTCAAAACTTAAGCCATCAATTTCAATTCCCCTTTCCCATCCTCCACATCCATGGTTTTATTCCTTTCTTCTCCTACCCTTCCCAACTGGCTCCGGTTTTCCTCGACCCCACATATTTGCAGATCTTCAGTCACTCTCCTTCATCGCGTTTTGACACGATTCTCTCGGGAAGTGCATACCTTTCTAAGAGGATTTTTGTCACTAACCACTTCACTTAATAAGGATATTGACATATTTTTCACAGAATGATCAAAATGTTTACGGTGAACAAACTCAAAGACCACTTTTATCGATTTTCATTATCAGAGAACAAAGTAAAGAATTATACCAATTTCATGAAACATTTTAGTGAAAAAGCCTAGAACAAAATAAACCTAGGATCCCCCATAGCCACTAATTATTCAATATGCCAATCCCCTTGTTCACACCACCACCTCCCATGGATCAGGAAATGTGTTTTGCTCCGACTCGGGTGTTCACACCGCCACCTCCCATGAATTTGTCCTCGGCGGCTTTGTTGCCTCCGGTGACCTTGTGGAGGTTGTTTTGATCTACAAGGTGCTTTGTGGAGGTTGTTGGAGTCGTCTTTTCCATCATTTTTGCGGATTCGGTTGGATGTTTGGAATTTTGTTTATCGGCAATGCTTTGCTTCTGTTGCAGCAGTTCAAGCAGGATTGTAGAGTCTTTGTTTGGTTTTTCTGTTCTGGGCTCAAAACTTTGTTTTGGGGTCCATATCTTTTTTTCCTGCTTTTTTGTTTTTTTGTTTTTTTTTGTTTTTTTTGCAACTAGACCTCTTTTCTTTGTAATTTGGTGTGCTGTTAGTAATAAATTTACCTTTTATAAAGGAAAACGTATTATTCATGACTAGCCTCTCCGCACACATCACGGGCGCTACGCCCCCAAATATGTGTTTCTTTAGATATTTTTATATTTTTTTAAAGTGATTATTTCATAAATTGTGCGTGTGCACACATCATAATAATAGTATTTACATACTTTTATTGACGCAATCGTCAAACAATATAAGATTGTTATTCATGCAACTGTCAAACAATATGAGATTTTGGGTGCAAGTTTATACTTGAAGTTGATGAACAATAGTATGTAGATGTAAATTAAAAAAAAACGTAAACGAAACGTCATTGGCTGATATTGAAACCCTAACACATAGCACCCCTAAAGATGTCTTATATTAGCTGTTTTCAATTTGTTTAGTGAGGTAATTGGACAATTACAATGAAATTAAAACAATTAACGCAAGACGTTTTTAAGTGATGAAGGAGATAAAACATAATTAAGTAAAGTGTAAAATGCGTGATAAAAGAAAAAGTCCTTGCACGCACGTTCAAAGAGGTTTGTAAAAAATAAACGAAGAAATATAGCAAGGAACCAAATAATATTGTAAGAAAACAAAATAAACAATTAATCTATGACATTGAGTTTAAGAGTAAGAATTCATATATCATCTTTTCCTTCCAACACTACAAAATACAACTCGCTTTAATATATTAATAATATATGTTATCAAAAATTGATAAAGATGAGTAAGTAGGGTTTGTGCTTCATGGTATACAGGCCCTTTATGCAAATGATCCCTAATTTTTTTTTAAATGGAGATTAGTTGTGAGGCTCACTCTACATCGAATTTTAACAATTTGAACCGTCTATATTGTAAGTCTCGATTCATAAATCATTCTTGTAAAAATTCAATTCAATCCGAAACCATTTGCCTATTTAATTATCAAGATCAAATTTCATTGTATAACAAAGTATTCGTTCATTTCTTTGGACCCAATTAGATGTCTTAAATATTTCCGATTTGGCTAATATTTTGCAAGGATGATCTATGAGGTACAACTTAAAAAATAGACGGTTATGATCGTTAAAGTTCAATGTGGTATGGACTCCACAACTAATTTCCATTTTTATAAAAGAAAAATAAGAATCTCTTCCCTTAAAAACTTTCTTATAATATAATATACTATTTTTCTTGACAATATCTTACAATTCCCATTCCACCTGCAAACTGATTTGTCACTTTTATGCCGACACAACATTAATCATAAAACAACTAACGCACATAAGCATGTGCAGCCAACTAATCTTTTTTTTTTTTTTTTCCCTAACATTTAAAATACTCAATACTGAATTCTTCTCTAAGACCAACCAAACTTCTTGGTTTCAATTATTTTTCCTTCTTTTCAGTATTTCTTATCCATGGCATCCTGCATAACCAATGCAGCTCACAAACATTCAGGAAACCAAATAAAATATGAAAAAGGATAAAAAAAACCTTACAAAGAGCGAATTTTTATAATACATCCATATCCATGAAACTAAAAAAAAGACCTTAGAATATGTTTCGAAAACACGTTTGTAGTTAGCAACATTAAAAATAAAATAAAACATTCATCTTGAGTAAAAGATGAACTATATCTACAAACTAAAGTTTTCCTGCAACATTAATGCCATGGTTGCCACCCATTTGTTTTCACTTGATGCTTCACATTTTCATTGTGCATCGACAAACAATATGAGAAAATTAGAAATCTTTGACTATAAAAAAAAAAAAAAGAAATATTATTATAAGTAGTGAGTAGTATAACATAATTACCTTTAAATTAGACTGTAAAGTAAGTATTTGGTCAAGTTCGAGTTAACAAATTGTGATCACATTTATGAAATAAGTAATTGTGATATTGTACCTTAATCCTATGCTTCAACTTTTTCAGTTTGAGAGAGGTATGATGCTTGTAGAACTGTTACAAAATTAAGTTTGATAAGGCTTATGTGATTGATTTCAAACTAATGCAATAGAATGTACTGCATTCTTAACTATAAAAAAAAATATTATTATACCTTATCTAGAAAAATTGTATGGTTACGATTAATCTTCTTCCTGCACCAACATAATTGTCCAGTTAGAATATTCATGTGTTTTGTATAATTATGAATAATTAATTGGCAAACATATTACGAAGAAAGAAAATTGTCAAAGATAGATAGGCATGGTAAGTAGGATTATACCTAACTCGTTGAACTTTTTTGTAGGTTCGTATGATGTGAGAAGTAGTTGCAGTTTTCATTTCTGCTAAAGCATTTTTCATGCGCCACCTATATGAAAAGATATATATAAGGTTCAATGTTTCCTCCTAAAATTTCAATTTATAGAAACTTAAGAACAAAGCTAAGGAATACATATTGCTTGTGCTTCTTCTTTTTAAACTCTTTGAGAATTAGTTTGCTGAGATCAATAGTTTTCACCCCAACGGAGATGCCCCAACCAGGCGAAAAAATAGAAACACGTCTGCTAGGTGGCTCATCTTTAGGTGGTGCCATCTTCACTTATTGTTGCATTTCTTGTGGAGTTTCTGTAAATAAACAAAATTAATAAACTTTTAACACAACCAGGAGAAACGTACAATGGTTTTTAAACCTTCTTACAATGCATCACCATCGTCTCATACTTTGTTTGCATGGTGAAATGTAAAAACAAAAAGTAGCTAATAAACATGTGAGAAAATGTTAAAGGCAAAGAGACAAAAGATTAAGCTTTTCTTACTGCTTGAGCTCAATGGAAATAGAAAGGCATACCAACCAACGCAAAAATTTACAGAAATGTGAAGGTCAAGTCAATCTGTCCAAAAACTTAAAAAGTAAACTGTGAAAGGAAAACATGCAGTTATTCCAATTTTATTTCAAGATGATTAAATTAAAAGAAAGATCAACCCAAAAAAAAAAACACAAACCAATGTAATTAGACAGATCCTTTAGCAAAAATCAAATCTTGGTAACATCCAAAGGTTCAAAAAACAATTAATCAAATTTGCGGATATTAATTCATTTCTGATGCAATCAGAAGATTCGAAACACTGCAGAAAGCAAATAAAATTCAGAAAAAAATTTACAGATACATTTTTAAATTAAAAAGTACCAGAGAGAGGTGGAAAGGAAGTGGAAGAACAGAGATGGAGATTGATATTGGTGGGTGGAGATATAAGGTTCAATGTTTACCTCCAAATCATTTATAAAAAATTAAGAGAAAAAAAGAAAAAGAAATACATACTGCTCGAAATCAACAGTTTTCGATCAAGATCAACAATCAATCAAGGTTTTGTTCAAGCGATTATCTCACGAAATTTTCAAATTTGAAAGTGTAGCATTACCGAGAGAAATAGGTTTTAGTGTAAAACAAATCTCTATTTGGTAGGCCCTCTCTAAATCCAGTTCCTTATAGCCTGCAAATGAGGCGTGGAGATAATTTTGGTGAAAATTGGAAAGATTATGTAGTATGCTCGGCAGAGAAGGAAGGAAGAGGACTTACTTTTCCATCATATCGTCACCTCCATCTTTGTTCCAGACAACGTCCCAGTACCTGTATTATAGGTTTGACGTATAACAAAGTTCAAACCAACCACATATTATGCATGTATTTAGTTCACAAAAGAAATCAGTGCTGATATTGTATATTGAAGATATAAAACTGTGTACTTGCCCTCTATCCGATAAAGGCACTCAAAATCAAAAGATGATGGTGAATTGGTGAAGCAGATGCTAAGATTAGCAATTGGATTAGCTTTTGTTCTACAATTGGTGATGCAGATGCTAAGATGGCTTTGGAAAACAAAGTGATTGGAGTCACACCCTTCCAAATCAAGAGAAGCAAGTTGGCAAAATTTATCATACATAAGAGGCATACCTTTCTGAAGTGTGGAATCAGAGTCGGCATTAAACTGGTAGTACCGTGAAATTAACAATAAAAAAATAAAAAAAAAATCAAAACAGAGTCGGCATTAAACAGAGATGCAGGAGAAAAAAAAAATATCATGTACAAAGAGGACATATTCGTTCATCTCATGCTTCTGAAACCACACAACGAACTATTGAAAACCAAACTTAGCCTCCTTTCGATTACTCATCTCTAAATACAGGTGGTATGCAGTTGATTAGTGTTGAACCTCCCACCAAACACTAATTAAAGAAAATCCAAAAATTGCTCTTCAAAAGGGAGAATAATAAAAAATAACTCACGTTTTTTCCTTTTACTTTTGCTTCTCTTTTCTTCACCGACCTCCTCCTCTGCTTGTTCGTCTTCGAGTTTCAGTCTTGCTGTCTCAATCTACAAAACCCAAAATTCACTACAGTAAACACAAAACCCACCAAGAAATTAACTCCATAAAAAAATGCCACAAAAAAAACACATTAAGCTCCACATTCAATCATCAACCCAAAAACTTGAAATCCCTCGAGAACTTGAACAAACCCCCCAAAAACCAAGGAAAATACAAAAAATGTAAGACAGTATCACATAAAAAGAAAATGCTTACCAGATTGTCTTTGAGTGAGTGCCTGTTCTGCCTCAGTGCAATCTTTGAGAGAGGCAAGAGTGATGGAAGCTACTAAGGACACAGAAGGAAGGAAAGAAAAAAAAAAGAAAAGGTGTGCAGATGATGGGACCAAATAAAAAAACTGCAATTGGAAAAAATCTTGAATCAAAAGTTGAAATCGAAAGCTAAATGGTAAGGAAAGTTGGGGTTAGGGATTTGCACAAAATGGAAAACTTACTTAAATATGGCGATCGAAAGAGAGAAGGGAAGATGAGCAACAGCCAGAAGATTGGGCTCCTGAAAGTGGGTGTCCAGGATCGAAGGTGTGAAGAGGATGGGCTCCAAGACGGCGTCTCGAAGTCTGGTTTCGAAAATTGGGCTCTTTTCGATTATTCATCTGTATATAGCGGTGGTATGTGGGCAGTTATTGTTGAACCTTCAACTGAACTCAGATCGTGGGAATCGTTAAACTGCTCTCTGGTTTCGTCTTGGGAATCGTCAAACTGTGGTTTCGATCGTGGGAAGTTGTGTTAACTACATTGCAATGTTTAAAATCAAGAACAAAGATAAAGAAAAGAAAGATGAATACAGAGAGTTTGAGAGAGAGAGATAGAGTTTAGAGAGAGAAATATGTTTTTGTATTAATCGATGGAATGAAGGTTACATAATTGTTTTTATAAGAGAAAGCTTAACTACTCTAACCAAATACTAACTAACTTACTAACTATATTTCTAACTGTATTTCTAACTTGTACCCTTAATACTCCCCCTCAATCTCAACCGGGAAAACCCAGTTTGAGAGTGGAAGAACATATTTGCAATCACTGTTATAAAACCAAGAAACAAAAGACTGAGTTGAACCATCTGCAATTTTGCAATCCCATAACACAGTCTCAAATAGCAAACACTAAGATATGGACAAATGGAAGCACTGCAGAGAAACTTCAAAACAATTGGAGATAAGGTTCAAGAGTTCTGGTATTGATCATTGTGTAACTTCATTTGATGGGATAACCAATCGATTGGAACCTGAAATACAAGAGGACCACAACCTACGTAATGAGGGGTACAGAGTTCCCAAAACACAAGATTGCAGGGAAGATGGCTTGAGAAAAGAAATTGATGTCCAATAGTCACATCACAAAGAACATCTCTACTGTGATTGCCTAATGAATTTTCAGGTGGTATAATATCTGGTTGTGACTGTTCTTTACCAAATCCAAGAACTGAAGCACCGTCTTCTTTTACCAAACCCACAATATTCTGCTCAGTGAAAAAATTTGTTGATAAAATGCACAGATGCTACTTGCTCATATAAAAATCCAATATTCCCATCCAAAACATCCAATATTCCACTACCTCTCACAGGAGCTTCAATCAATTAACAGCCTCTTATAAAATTGTAACACACACTCGGGCCAGTTATAACCATTTCTTGCAGGATTACCCTTCGTGGGATTTACCGTCAACAACTTCATTTAACATTGGCTTCGTCCTTTAAAAACAGAAAAATAACAAACTATAATGTGGCATCAGCCTTAACTATAGCACCACGGGATCGCCCTTTTGTGGATTTTACCAAAAAACAACTACTCTTAACAATGGCATCGGCCTTCACAATTTCAACAACAAAAAATCAACATCTATGTAGGATTACCCTTCGTGGGATTTACCTACTCACATCATGGAATTACCCTTCGTGGGATTTACCGTTAACAACTTCTTCTACCCTTCGTGGGATTTACCTATTCACATCATGGAATTACCCTTCGTGGGATTTACCATTATCAACTTCTTCAAACTTTATCGTATAACCGGACTTACTGTAGATTCATGCTAACAATTGAGTTGGTTAGACTCGACTTTATAGGCTATGAAACGAAATATACTGCACAAATTCCTGTATCTGGACAAGAATTATCCCTAGGTTTCTTGGCCATATCAGTTGACAAGGATACTGAAGCAAAATTCTTAATTGATTCGATCATACCAGAGCAACTCAACAAATTCAACAAATGTTACTCAGTATACGTAACAAATTCACCAACTTTCTGACTTCGACCTTCTTCAATTATCAACTTCAATGAATACTATATACTCAAACATTCTTGGCATCGACCTTATCAATTCTCAATTCATAAAACTCATAAACTTCAACAATTAACAACTCTCTGAACAAGCAACTTCATAAATTTCTTCA
>JADOBS010300490.1:0-10775 GCA_015708375.1 Cydonia oblonga | reverse complement strand
TTAGTTTCTGATTTTAATTACCTTTTCTTATGGATTTGGGCTAGGAAACTGATATCCCAATTAAAATAGGCCTTGTTTCCCTAAAAACCCATATATTTTCACCCTAGCCGCACCATTCCACATTCATGCAGCAATCATTCAGCCTTCATACATCTTTAGAGACATTTATAGACGACATTCATACACCATTCTATATCTCGGCCGCACCTCCATCCATACTTCCACCACCCTAACACCCAAACTACATCACTCTACACCCTTGCCGCACCCCCTAAACATCCTAAATCCATTCACCACCAAAACCATTCCACAAGGTTTGTGCCGCAGCAAGGAGAAGGAAGAAAACCCTTGGACATGCTGGTTGTTCGAGTTGGATCGCAGTAGCGTTTCTTAGGTGTTTTCAACCTTTTGTTTTCAATGTTTATGTGTAATAATCTTTGTTTTGAGAACATGAGTGGCTAAATTCGTTTTAGCTAGAGGGATTTCAAAGCCATGAACATATTTGCAAAATGAATTGAGTACTTTCAGTTGTGATTTCATAAATCTTGAATTCAATTTACTTAACTGCTTGATTGATAACTTATTTGAATATTGAAAGCCTTTTTTTTTTTTTTTAAAACATTGATATATTTTTAAGGTTAATTACACCAACACCCTATGAGATTTTTCGTGTTTTCACAAAAACTTTTCACGTTTGAGAAATATCACTAGCACCTCCTAAGATTTTAATTCACTTTCAAATAACCCCTTTCAAGACATATATACACCCTTCAACCCATTGTTCTTTATCGTGGAAGATTTCCCTTGCCAGCCTCTGCAACTGCTTCTTCAACACCGTCGCTTTGGCCACTGTCGTCATATCAAAGTGGAAAACACCCGTCTTTGAAATTCCGATTTTTTTTTTATTATGTATTTTGGTGAATTTTTTATTTCTAGAAATTAAAAATGATCAAATGAAATCTTTATTTCCGGTAAATTATAAACAATATTTGGAGAATTTTTCGTTGTCATAGTATAGTTCTTCCTTCTACTTCTATTCTCGCAAAGTGAGTATGAATCAGACCAAAAAAATATAAGGAGAATAATTATGAAACTTGAAAATATTGAAGGAAGCCTCCAATAGTCAAATACCAAAAAAAAACCCAACACACACGCACCCCAGAATTCAAAGCCAAGAAGAATTCTAAAATTTGACCATTTTTGATGTTTAATGTGATTCTTTTTTATTTGATTTCTTTTTCTATTTATTTATAAAGATTTTTTATTTTAAGTAATTAACTACAAGGGTATATACGTGTTTAGTGGGGTTAAGTGAAAGTGAATTAAAACCTCAGGGGTATTAGTGATATTTATCAAAGGTGAGGGGTTTTTGTGAAACACTAAAATCCTCAGGGGGTGTTAATGTAATTAACCTACTTAGTGGTGGAATAAATTGGTTTCGAATTCGTCATCCATAAGATTTGAACATAAGACTTCTCACTTATTAGTAAAGATGAATATTGTTAGATCATGATACTAACTGGCATTAAAAAGCTAAAATTTGAAATCTGATAAATGTAGCTTTCAGATTTGGATTTATTTTTTTGAAAGCAAAGTTATTAAACAAGTTTTTAGTTTTAAAAAATGAAAAGGAAATGGTTATCAATTGACTAAATAACATGAGTGAAACTATAATGGCGAATTGCATATTCAAATGTTATTGAGACCACATCTGTGTACCATATTGGTGTATAGTTTAATTTTATGTGGCAAATGATGTGTGCATACCATGTCAATTAGGTGTATTCACTTCAAATGAAATGATACATCAATGTGATTTAGATATTGATGAGTGGATCTTACAAAGGAGGCTTGGCTGGACAAAAGGCTAAGTCACCACAAAATAAGCATTACGGAGAAATTAGGTTTCCATCCTTTTTTTCCTCATTCTATTGATTAAAACCTTATTCCTTTTCATCTTTTGATCAAGGTCCTTAGGTTTTAATGAATGTAATTATTTCAATAATAAAATATTTACATGTCAACATAATTAAATTTTATTACTAAATATATTCATGTAGTAATATATTCATTTAGTGTTAGAAACATTACATTTGGTATATTTATTGTCACATCCCAATCTCGACTCCACTGTACTACGATATTGTCCGTTTTGGGCTTACAATTCCCTCATGGTTTTGTTTCTGGGAACTCACGAGCAACTTCCCAGTGGGTCACCCATCCTAGGAATGCTCTTGCCCAAACTCGCTAACTTCGGAGTTCTGATAGAATCCAAAGCCAATGAGTTCCCAAAAGGCCTCATGCTATAGGGAGGGGAGTATGTACATATAAGGCACATCACCCCCTCTCCTGACACACCCGACCTAAATCGAGGCGTGTTGGCCATCACGTGAGGGTGACGTAACCATGTGCGCAGTGCGGAAGTGATAAGGATATAAAAAATGTGAGTAAATAAAAACCAAGCTAACTAATTTACACTAGACGAATATATAGGTGCGAATGACTAGATTTAAGTGTAATTACACATAATCAAAGCATAGGTAATCTAAGAGCAGTCCAGTAGGTCAAATACTATTTATACAATATTAGAGATATGGTCTTACATTAATTACAGTCTGTCAGAACCGCAGCCAACTCCTCGTAAGCCACCAACAAACACGCCTACCTAGAACCTGGAGGGGTGCAAAACAGAAAGTGTGAGTGGGCAAAAACAAAGCTTTTCAAAACCATTTCACTTATCAAAAGTAATAATCCCTCGCCATAAAACCCGTATAATTTCCTAGAAAATAGAATATATACGTATATCAAAACCATACTCGGAATAGCAAAATCCACATAAATGCCATGTCAAATATCTCAGCATAATGAAATAAGTAAACCAGGTGAAGTAATTCAATGAAAAGTAATATGTCAGCCGGATTCACCTATTGTGGCACGTACGGCTAACCCTATAGCTCACCAAATATGCCAGCACACGAGTCGGAACCACTTATAGTGGTCTGTATGACAGAACTGGGTGTAAATAAGTACGATAAGTGCTACGATCACGTGAAGACTGTGCGAATAATCGTGAGTCACCTACGAGTCAGAACCACCTATAGTGGTCTGTACGACAGAACTGTGCACCTAACTTGGATCTAAGGTGAGCATGCGGTGCGGGAGGTGAACATCACATGAAGGACTGTGCCCTGGCCACATGAGGGAACACTAACATCGGGGTGCGAGTTTATGAGCTCTAAATGCATCTTTGTATAACCATCATAATGCAACTCACAATCAACAATACATATACTCACCTGCAACTTACCTGAGCGTCCTTAGCGTCAAATAACAACATACATAACTACTAAAAGCATATTCTAAATTATAAAGCATTTGAAATGGCATGTAAATGAAAAATCATTTAAATCAACTTTTTGGGAAAAACGTATAGCATGTATACACACACACACACACACTAAAAACCAAAAGCCCACTCACTGATATGTGGTAGGGTCATAACCCCCGAGTCTTGCTTGACTGCGCTCGTCCTCCAGAAACGTCTCACCTATATGTGAAACAACTATTTTAACGTTATTTATAAGCACATAACCAAAACTATATAATAACTTCTCATATGTTGCTCAATTGAGGTGTTTGAATATACTATCGTGGCCTACTCAACACCACGAGCATCCCCATATTTAGAATAATTTTTCAACGTCCCACATGCCCTCACGCGCTGGCCACATACGCCACATGTGCCACCCACGCGCAGGCACGTACCTGGCACACTGACGGATTCCCTAACGACATTAGGGAATATTCCGTTAAATAACAGCATATACCGTTCTTCTTACCTGACAGCGTTAGCATATTCCATCAAAATTGATGGAATATTCTTCTTCTTCTTCTTTAATGATTCGCCGAAAACCGTCGTTGGCCGCCGCTGCATTCGCCGGTTTCTGGAAAAACTTAAAACTTGAATATCTTATCCATTTCTCAACCAAATTTCATGAAATTTATACCAAAATGAAGCTCTAAACGAGTACAACATGTTTTTACCACTTTTAAGTCCTAAAACCCAGGGAAAATGGTCGGAAAAATTCTCGATAGTCTGACTAAGTCTACAACTCGATGAACTCGAGTGTCCCAACGTCCAAAACCTTCCAAAACTTCTCTATAAACTTCATAAAGATGTTTTAAGACTCCGTTGTACCTTAAAACTCCACGAAACACTCGAGATCATGCCTGGGTAACAAGGCATCTCGTCGGAGCTCCCTAGTTCCTGAGTTTCCGAGGTTCTTACACCAAGAAAATGGTATGATTAGGCTCCTGAGATTGCAAGGAACTCGAAAATAACCTCCACTAGTTCGATCTACGATCATTTGAAGGGATTTGTGGGCTGGTCTCCAGAGTGCAGAGAAATAGAGAGAGTTTGATAATGAGAGATAAAGAGTAAGGAAGCTGAACACGTGGGAAGGTGTGTATGTGTCTTGATCCGGATTGGGTACATATATAAAATCCTTAAGCTCTAATTGGGCTACCAATTATAGGCTAAGATTCATCCAAAACAACCCCAAATTTCAATTGGGTCCAAAGAAGTAGGAAATGAAATAATTGGTCCATTTTCTTAGCCTATTTATACATTCATAACCCAACCCTTAAGGGTAAAATCGATAGTTCTACGCTTTCAAGGATCAAATATATATTAATTCAGGACGGGTCGTCACAACCTACCCCTTTAAGAAAATTTCGTCCCCGAAATTTCATACAATAATATATCAAACCATTAATATCCATAAAACAAACATGGATACATATCTCTCATACGGTCCTCCATCTCCTAGGTGGCTTCCTCCACGGAGTGGTTCCTCCACAAAACTTTCACTAAACGCATTGTTTTGTTCCTCAGAACCTTATCTTTCCAATCCAAAATCGTCACCGGCTCCTCGTCATAAGTCAAATCTGGATTAATTTCCAATGGTTGAGGATGTATCACGTGTGATGGATCTAAGACATAATAACGAAGCATAGAAACATGAAAAGCATTGTGCACCTTAGATAATTCTGGAGGCAACTCAAGCCTGTAAGCGACTTCACCGACTCGTTCAGTGATCTGGTACTGTTCGATGTATCTAAAGCTCAACTTACCCTTTTTCCCAAACCTTACTACACCTTTCCACGGTGATAGCTTCAAAAATACCCAATCACCAACTTTATACACCCTATGAGTCGCATGTTTGTCCGCTAAACTCTTTTGTCGATCCTAGGCTAATTTCAAGTTAGATTTAATTACCTGAATATTCTGTGTAGTCTCATCTACAATCTCAAGGCCCACCAATACTCTTTTGCCAACCTCTGACCAGTATAAAGGAGTACGACAAGACTTACCATAGAGTGCCTCAAAATGTGACATACCAATGCTCGAATGTTAACTGTTGTTGTAGGCAAACTCCATCAAATCTAAATGCTTATGCTAAGCGTCGCCAAACTGCAATACAGAAGATCTTATCATACACTCTAGCGTCTGAATAGTCCTCTTAGATTGTGC
The DNA here is from genome assembly GCA_015708375.1 of Cydonia oblonga. Lineage (NCBI taxonomy): Eukaryota > Viridiplantae > Streptophyta > Magnoliopsida > Rosales > Rosaceae > Cydonia > Cydonia oblonga. The sequence continues at coordinate 5,242 of JADOBS010300490.1, read as the reverse complement.
ATCTGTCTGAGGATGATACGCCGTACTATAGAGTAATCTCGAACCAAGAACCTCTTGAAATGCCACCCATAACTTAGAAGTTAACCTAAAATCCTGATCAGAAATGATACTAACCGGAACCCCGTGGTATTTAACAACCCTCGATATGAATAACTCAGCTAATCGGCTTAAGGAATATTTCTCCCGTAATGGAATAAAGTGTGCTGATTTAGTAAGTCGATCCACTATTACCCAAATACCATCGTAACCATTTCGCGTACGAGGAAGCTTGTCCACGAAATAAATGGTAATATCTTCCCATTTCCATTATGGAACGGGAAGTGGCTGCATTAATCCAAGCGGCTTTTTCCTCTCGGCTTTAACTTGTTGACAAATTGCACATCTGCTTACATATTATGCAATTTCTCTTTTCATGCCAAGCCAATAATAAAATGGTTGAATGGTATGATACATCTTAGTACTCCCAGTATCCATCGCATATGCCGATATATGAGCTTCGTCAAGAATATCTTTCTTTAATTCTACATTATTCGGCACATACATTCTTTTCTCCTGCATAAGCATACCATCAGTCTCTTGAATCCTGAGGTCTTTCTTTTTCCCTTGTGATCCTGCTTAACTTAACTCCTGAGTTTCCTCATCATTCATTCTGAGCCTCGAGCACACGATCAATTAAAATTGGTCTGACCTAGAAACTAGCATGTAAAGCTTCATCTCGACCTTCCACTCATAACTTCACTCCAGTGGATCTCAAATCTGCAAGAAGAGGGATACGACAAGCGTATAAAGCATTAATTCGGCCTTGAGATTTCCTACTAAGTGCGTCTGCCACCACATTCGCACGACCAGGGTGATACTCAATCATGCAATCATAATCGTTAAGTAATTGTATCCACCTTCGCTGTCGAAGATTAAGATCTCTTTGAGTGAAAAGATACTGAAGACTTTTATGATCCGTAAAAATCTTACATTTTTCCCCAAAAAGATAATGCCTCCAAAATTTCAAGGCAAAAACAATGGCTGCTAATTCAAGATTATGAGTAGGATAATTCACCTCATGAGGCTTCAACTGTCGCGAAGCATAAGCAATCACCCTACCATGCTACATCAACACATAACCTAGACCATTCAACGAAGCATCACTGTAAATCTCAAAATTACCACTATCATCTAGAAGCACCAAAACAGGTGCATGAGTGAGACAATACTTTAGTTGCTGGAAACTCTGCTCACAATTATCGTCCCACTTAAATTTAACATCATTTCTAGTCAACCTCGTCAGTGGTAATGCAATGATTGAAAAATCTTTAACAAACCCTCTATAATAACCTGCTAGGCTAAGGAAACTTCGTACCTCAATGACAGTTCGTGGCTGTTCCCAATTCTCAACGGCTGCTACCTTTCTGGGGATCCACCTAAATACCTTGAGCCAATATAACATGCCCAAAAAATGCCACTTGATCTAACCAAAACTGGCATTTGCTAAATTTAGCATATAATTGGTGTTCCTTCAATTTCTTCAACACCAAAGTGGGATGTCGAACATGCTCTGCTTTGGACTTAGAGTACCCCAAAATATCGTCAATAAAGACAATAACGAACCTGTCAAGATATGGCTTGAATACTCGATTCATCAAGTCCATAAAATCTGCAGGTGCATTAGTTAACCCGAATGACATCACAAGAAACTCATAATGACCATATCGAGTCCTAAAAGCCGTCTTAAGAACATCTTCACTTCTAATCTTTAATTGATAATAACCAGACCTCAAATCAATCTTAGAAAGCACACAGACGCCTAGAAGCTGGTCAAATAAATCATCTATACGCGGTAGCGGATAATGGTTTTTAATCGTTACCCGATTCAACTGCCGATAGTCAATACATAGCCTTAAAGTCTCGTCTTTCTTTCGTACTAATAAAACTGGAGCTCCCCAGGATTAAGTACTAGGCTGAATGAAACCCTTATCAACTAATTCCTGTAACTTAATTTTCAATTCCCTCAATTCAGTAGGAGCCATTTGATAAGGTGTTAAAGATATAGAGTCCGCACCTGGAAGTAAATCAATAGCGAACTCCATATCTTGGTCCAGCGGTAATCCAGGTAAATCATCAGGAAATACATCAAGAAAATGCTTGAGTACTCGTACATCCTCCACAGTGCTAGGAGCATCGTCATTCAACACCACATGAGCTAAATACCCCTAACAACCTTTCTTTAATAACCTTTTAGCCTTACGGTAGAAATAACGCCGTGCCTCACCCCATTACGCTCACCCACAAATGTGACCATAGGAAATCCTGAACTATGGAAAGTGATTGTCTTCTCGTAGCAATCTATCTTGGCACGATTGTAATGTAGCCAATCTGTGCCCAAAATAACATCAAAATCAACAATATATAATAGAACAACGTTAGCTGGCATAACAATATCCTCCACTAACATGGGACATCCTGGATACATCCAGCTAACGTAACATGTCTCCCTTCTAGGCATTGAAAACTCTAACTCATACCCAAGAGGTGTGGGATGAGGTTGCGTCGTCTAAGCAAACGTATGAGAAATAATAGAATGTGTAGCACCACAATTAATTAATACTCTAGCAAAATGACCAAGAATATTCAACGTACCCATGATCAAATCAGGATTATTCTGAACATCCTGCAATGTAATGTGATGAATATGACCATGGGCCTGCTGTCGTCCTCCACGACCTCTGCTAGCCTGATTACCACATCCCTGCAAACTACGTCCCAGACCAGGCTGATTAGGCTGCCTCAATGACCCTGCACTACTAGAAGCAACCTCCATGTTCTAGAACTATCCTCCAGGATACCATTGTGACCCACTGCTGAATATGGCGGATATGACATATAACCCCTGAAATACTGAGGGTAACCATTATGTTGATACGAGTCGTGTGGATACTGATACTACCCTCCAGAATATGGAGCTATGTTGCCCTAATAATGATAGGCACCCCCGTGACCCGTCTGAGTATAACTACTAGGTCCTGGACCTGCTAGATCAGAACTGGTGGTGGTAAGGAAAGTGGCTGGGGCCTCTGCTGGTTCTGCGGGCACTACATAGTCTGATGCCCCATCTGGCCGCAAGTATAACATCTGTTATTGCCTCGTCTACACTCCCCAAAATACTAATTATTACACCTACGACACAAGGGAGCACATGTGCTACTGGAATCCCTCTGTATCTAGAACCTAGGGCCTTCTGAAAACCGACCACTTTTCCGCTGCGCAGTAGAACTCTAAACCCCACTAGAAGAACTGGAACTGGCACCACTTCTCTTAAAACTTTGAGTCTTGTGAGGTCCCTGAGACGACTGACCCTTATCCTTATTATTTTTCTTTTGGTTACCATTTTTTTCTTCTTCCTCCTCGTTATCACTGGGCTTATTTTCTGAATCTTCAACTTGCAGCAGAATCTCATAAAACTCTTGGTAAGTAGCATAGGGAGTCGTGGTCGCCATAGAACGCCACTTCTTTCGAGTACCCAACCTAAAACGATGGGAGCATCTCTACAGGATTAGTAGCAATCTCAAGGCAATAGCGAGACAAATCAGTAAACTTCCTGTAATACTCATTAGCTGACGTCTTTCCCTGTTTTAGGTGTGTAAATTCTTGCTTCTTACGATCTATATACCCTGGAGGTATGAATCTCTTCTGAAATAACTGCTTAAAAACTTCCCCAATCAGCAGCTTCCTCTGGTGACAAATGAAAAGACTCCTGTCTCCACCAGGATGCAGGCTCCTCACCTAAAACCTAAGTGGTCGTCTCGACCCACCTATCCTCAGGAAGATTTCCCTGTATCTGCATCAAACAGAAAGTTGTCTCAAGATGATTGAGCCAACCTTCAGCTCCCTTATGCCCTTCATTACCCACAAAATTATTCAACTTTAGATTATACACAATCTCCAGATGAGTCTTCTGGGGTGAATGAAGCGAAGACTGAATGACATTGGCAATCGCTTCCCCAAGTTAAGCAATATCGGGGAAACTAGACTCAGCTAAAATATGTGGCTCTCTACGAGGCGGCATGGTTCTGACATAAGACACCAAAATAATTAGAATGCTTACAAAATGTGCAAGACTACCAAACCTAGGCTCTGATACCAAACTGACACACCCTGACCTAAATCGAGGTGTGCTAGCCGTCACATGAGGGTGACATAACCATGTGCGCATTGCGGAAGTGATAAAGATATAAAAAATGTGATTAAATAAAAACCAAGCTAACTAATTTACACTAGACGAATATATAGGTGCGAATGACTAGATTTAAGTGTAATTACACATAATCAGAGCATAGGTAATCTAAGAGCAGTCCAGTAGGTCAAATACTAGTTATACAATACCAGAGATATGGTCCCACATTAATTACAGTCTGTCAGAACCGCCGTCAACCTCGTAAGCCACCAACAAGCACGCCTACCTAGAACCTGGAGGGGCGCAAAACAGAAAGTGTAAGTAAGCAAAACAAAGCTTTTAAAAACCATTTCACTTATCAAAAGTAATAACCCCTTGCCGTAAAACCCGTATAATTTCCCAGAAAATAGAATACATATGTATATCAAAACCACACTCGAAACAGAAAAATCCACATATATGCCATGTCAAATATCTCATCATCATAATGAAATAAGTAAACCAGGTGAAGTAATTCAATGAAAAGTAATATGTCATCCGGATCCACCTATTATGGCATGTACGGCTGACCCTATAGCTCACCAAATATGCTTGCACATGAGTCGAAACCACTTATAGTGGTCTGTACGACAGGACTGGGTGTAAATAAGTACGCTCAAGCGCTACGATCACGTGAAGACTGTGCAAATAATCGCGGGTCACCTACAAGTCGGAACCACTTATAGTGGTTTGTACAATAGGACTGTGCACCTAACTTGGATCTAAGGTGAGCGTGTGATGCAGGAGGTGAACATCATATGAAGGACTGTGACCTGGCCATGAGAGGGAGCACTAACACCGAGGTACAGGTTTATGAGCTCAAAATGCATCTATGTATAACCATCATAATGCAACTCACAATCAACAATACATATACTCATCTAGAACATACCTGAGCATCCGTAGTGTCAAATAACAACATACATAACTACTAAAAGCATATTCTAAATTATAAAGCATTTGACATGGCATGTAAATGAAAAATCATTTAAATCAACTTTCTAGGAAAAATGTAGAGCATATATATATATATATATA
>JADOBS010300489.1:0-10775 GCA_015708375.1 Cydonia oblonga | reverse complement strand
TAACATATATATATATATATATATATATATATATATATATATAGGTTTGAGTAGTGTGTGATTAATTGTTTCCAGCAAAACCCTAACAGTAATAAAGTCTGTAATTTTCAATATCTCCTAAAGTTTGAAGCTATCAAACTGGTCAGGGTTACAATGTATTTCTCAAACAAGAGAAAAAGTAAATTGAAGGAACAACCAAAATAAAGGAATGTGGATTAGGGAAACAATATTTGAGAACAAACAGTTTCGTAAATGCGTATATCTTTAAGCTAAAAAGATAGTACTATATACTATAACACACCCTCCAGTTACTCTTAATTCATTTATGAAGGCTTTTCGGTAGGGCAAGTTGGACTTCCCTTATTTCCGGTGAAGGGAACCAGACTCTTAACCTAGCCTAAACCTAATTCCTTTTCCCACTTATCCTCAGAGGTCTCACCACTATCCCCAGGGGTTTCGATTTCACAATAGGTAAACGAAACTGAGCTAGTTTCTCTATAAATGGCTACGACAGATGAGTCTGATGGGTCAAACTTTAAACACTACGTTGTGATTTATGCTGCTCATAACATAAAAATGTTTACCCTACCAGAAATAAATGAGACATTACATTTAAACAAGAATATTTAAGCACAAAATAAAAGAAAATAATTACGCAACATCATCCACCGTATTGTCAACATGGATCCAAGGTTAAGACATGTAACAACTTGCCTCTGATTAATCAGATTTTCAGTATAGGCACAATGGAGGTAATAGATTCTATGTTGCATGTTACAATCTATTGCTAGGGAGAAAAAGAAGCCGAGTACAAAAGACAGCATACAAACCTGAACCTTAACTAAAACTGTTCTAATCAAGACATTCGCACACAGAAATGAATGAAAGACAAAGTTGTCATGCTTTCTGAATTTTTTTTTAATTTCCTGTCGAGAAAAAAATAGTTTAGACTGGATTTACCTAAAATTGACATGGCAAGGTTATCTAACATTTTATATAAAAGTTTCACGCATGCTCAGATACACAAGACAGTTTAGAATGTGATATTAGAACTTTCTCGAAACTTACTACAACCTCGTTATCCAAGCCAATCTTTTCTTCAACTTTCATGGATGCCAAAAGGTATCCTCGCATAACTTGAGAAGGAGGAACGCTTTTCATGTATGGACCAACGAATTTGCACTGTTAGGTTCAGAAATCTCACGATTATTGGGACTGCAACATTATGGTTCTGGGGATCTAAATCTTCAAAGTCTTCAGCTGATAAACTGTATTCAAATAACAGACATTACAAACTATATGGAGTGTTCTTTCATGCAACTTAGCGAGAGCAAGAGAGACCTGACTTATAACAAAACAATAACAAAAGCATAATTTGATGTTATTGTGCTACAGTGTATTTGTATATAATACCAACTTCTATATATTGTGCTATTTGTGCTATAAATATACCCAGTTATGATGACCAAATTAAGAAGAGTAAAAGTATTACCCTAAATCAAGAAGATTCGGTCTCACTCATCACAAATGCTTGAATAAGGCTCTGAGCAGCGTGCGTTTGTTCAGGTGTCCCGGATATTATAATAACAGTTTCAACTGCTCCAGGCTTGGGCTCGGTAATGGTAACTTTTGCATCAGAAATCTGGAACAGTGTTGGTCATATTAGAAGTGTAAATGCTATGCAACAAAGCATGTTCTTACTAAATGAAACTGTAGAATCATAAATAATTAAATATATGTATCTATATATACGCTTCCAAATTCCAATAAAATTGTAAGTTGAACTTTATCATGCAATGAAAACCAAGCACACAGTAAGCAAAGGACAGGCCAATCGAATTTGAGGTTTTTTTTACAAAAATAATAACGATAATTGGCATATTGCGAACAGCTCAATTTATTTCCAAGCACAAGGCAAGGCAAGGCCTGTTGCATATAACACCAAGCATAATGAGATCCACTTAATGTAGCGTACGAATTTAAACTTGATTATGCAAACAATTGAAGAATATTGAAATCCTAGACTACCCTCTTCTGTCCTCTCTAGCGGCCCTCTTTCTTTCTTAGTTTCACCTCCCATCTTTATCCATATTTCTATCTATCTATGCCACTCCATTGGTTTTAGTTCAACTGGTGTATCCTGACAATTAATTTATTTGTGTTGATTCTAGACATAAGTAGACTGTGTATGAAGCGATGAACATAGATTCTCTAATTAACATTGTGTAAATGCAACAGAAAAAAATTGGTGACCTAATTTTGTGGAATTAGGAGTAATGGGGAAGGGCGATTATGAGCAAGCAAACGTCAATCAGGTGGGAGCAGTTTTTCTGAGCAGATGTCCACTACCCCATAATATACTTACAGGGTTCTCAGTCATTAATTAAATTTTATAACTAAAAGGGAAGCAAGGTCATTTATTTCATTCCATTTCCAAATATCCTCACAGCCCTCTATTTAATAATATATTATTAATCCATGTTTTCTTCCTTTATGCCAACATGGTCAGATCAAGAATGTACCTGACGTATTTGCTTCAAGCATTCACCATCTTCTCCATTTATAATAGGAACAAGGGAACTAGGCACAACAACTTCAACAGCGGTGTTGGTAACTATTGCTGGTTGGCTTCCTCCAAACCCTGGAATTCTTCTTTGAGGAGCACTTGGAAAGTTTGGCAAACCTAGTGGACCACCACCTTTAAGTCCCTGTGGATAAGTTTGGGATACAAACATAAATCAGCAACTTACGTATAATTAGACTTGCCCGTTTCAAACTAACATACAGTGCAGATCAATTTCCACGCATATAATTATCTCAAGATGAAACAAGCATATGATGAAAAAGTTTGAAGCACCTGACTGAAAAAGTCAACAAAAGTTGAAACAGAAGTATGTGGAGAAATGCAGAAACCATGTAAAGCAGAACTATAAGTAAAAGTGTCTAAAACAACTAAATACCTGAGGGCCCCAAGGTCTTCTCTCGGATAAATGTGGGCGGGCACCTAACCTATGAATATTGTGCATAAAGGGAGCACGATCGTCATGAGGATGAAAAATACCATGAGGGGGCAGGCCACTAACAGCATCAAACTTGTGCAACGATGAGCCTAAATTAGAATGCATTCCTGGAGGTGAGAAGTCCCTCCTCAGATATGATTGAAATGGAGGTTGATCCAAAAACGCAGGATTTTGATGATAATGTATAGAAGGAAATGCATCACGAAAAAAGTGATGCCGCAACCTAGTGGTAATATGCAGAAGAGCATCTTTAACGGCCTCAAATTCTCCATTTATCTGTAATAAGAGGAACAGTTTAGCAGCAAGCACAGCTGATTAGAAACAAAAAGGCCAAGTTTGTTAAATATGATAAAACACAGAACACTTGTGTGCAAACAAAGACAGCATTCCTGGACTATTAATATCAACAACATGCACAAATCCACATAAAGTTTACAGCAACTAAACCGAGAAGCAAAAGCAGCCACTTCACATAATGATACCCAAGATAGAGATATGGCCAACCTTTTCAGACTCAAAGAACCACGCATGAACTAAGGAAAACACACCTGAACAACTTCTTCATCAACTGAAGCACATTTCGGAATTTGATCCTTCCCCATTATACGGATATGGGCCCTAGATAACTTTCTCATCTCCGCAATAATGGTACCACCCTTTCCGAGGAGACAACCTATTTGATTAGAGGAAACAAGAAGCCTCGCCATCATGGATTGTTCCTTGTTATTATGTACTGCCCTGAATATCCTTCTTTGCACACGAATAACGGCATCTTGGACAGGTGATATCCTATCATCTGGGTGCTGCAATAGTAAATTGTATGTCAAACAGCTTAGGTTGTGTCCGTGTGCATGCTTGTGTGTGCCTCTATATGTCAATGTGTGTGTATCGTTTTTCTTTTGTGTGTGGAAAAAACACGTGTGCAATAAGAAGAAAAAGCCAAAACCATACCGCAGGACCAGATATAACAATAAGACGGTCGTCTGAGTCAGGCACGCCTTCCATAACCCTGATTTCACAGCCTGTCTCTTGCTTAAGTGTCTTTACTATGGTTCCTCCCTTGCCAATTACACCGCCTACTCTCTCTTCAGTGCACAATAAGCGGAAAGTTAGGACTTCCTGAGAAGGCTTCATCCTACCAGGGATGCCACTTCCATGTAATTTAGGGTTTACTGGATGAGCAGCAAAATCTCCAGGCTGATAAATATCAGGAGCCCCTTCAGAATGGTTAGGTGGATGTATTTCTGGTCTTGGAAGAGGTTGACCGAATGAATTAGATGATGTCCCAGTGACGTTGGCAAGGGAAGCGTCACTATCATGAGGCAGATTATCCAAAAGCTGCAGGGAAACATATCCAATAGCTTTCCCAACTGCATCAATGTTCCCCGAAATCTGCAGCAGAATTATCAAAATAGGATATCCAAATAGAAATTTATGCATCAGAACCATCAACTTATAAACGTAAACCAAATTCTACTGTACAATGCGTAAAATTTCCAATGCTTAAAGATTACATACAATGCGTAAATATTACATCCGCACTATTTCATTGCATGAGCATTTTGACAAACCTGCTGATTAAATAAAATTCTGAGTGAAAGAAAACGTTAAAGTAGGCACAACTCAGTTATTCATATCTTGACTAAAATAAAATTAGGCATTCTGCAGCAATGGTTGATAGTATTACATAATATACAGTGATATTTGAAGTTACCTGAATTAGTTCATCGCAAACTGCCGCACATGACGGAAGTTTATCTCTGGGAAGGATCCGGATTTGTGCCCCACTTTCAGATGACATTTGTTTGATAACACTACCACCCTTTCCCAAGAGGCATCCCACTTGACATGAAAGGACTAGTAATCTGCAAACAAATGTCACAGACTTATTACTTTCTTCATCCGCTCCATCGCTCTCTGTTTCCCCTTCAACCATTCTCTCAAAAACAAGTTTCAGAGCCCTCAGCAAAGATGGAGATACATTATCAGATTTCGAATCTTCAAGATCAGATTTTGAATCTTCAATAGGAACCGATTCCCGAGTTTCATCCTTTTCTCTTAGCTCGTTAGTACCATCATGCTTTTCATCCACATTTGCCTCTTCGACGCCATCCTCCTTTCTATGCTCGCTACCAACATCATTCTCCCCATCAGAACCCACGACAATAACTCTTTCATCACATCCCGGGACAGCTTCCTGAATTCTGACCTTTACAAGAGTTTCTTGAAAAATCTGTGATACGACAGAGCCACCTTCCCCAGTGACATTGTCAACTTTGGACGCAGGGCACAGTACCCTGAAAGCAACATTGCCAGGGGAGAGTTCAGAAGCTTGATTTTCAGACTTCTGCAACTTCCCTTTCCCATTAGTCTCTGCAAGGCTCTCCTCATGTGGTCTCTTCGACGGCGTCAATGGAGCCCACATTTCCACCCAAAATTATAGCAGACCAGCAGCACTGCCATTTGCATATAACACAAAAACAATAAAACATAAGAAAATCTAAAAATTCGGATCCTCCGAAAGCAGTCTCAAAATCTCTTCCACTGAAACATTAAAAATTTACACTAACATATCCCGGTTCGAATCCCCCTCCTCGTAGTTTAGATTAGATTCGAGTATCGCTTGAATAAAAAAAAAACAAAAAATCCTTATCCCAGTTGCAAACACCTTTAGTCTTTTACCAGCAATGATACAAAAGCCAGCAGACATAACCCCTCATCTGCCCCAAAAGCCAGCAGACATATTTTTTGTTTGGCAGCCAGGAAAATGTAGGTACAACGAAAGTTCCTTCATCTGCCCCAAATTGCAAAACACTAGAGTTCAGCCCCCAAATTGCAAAAAAACAAATAACAAAAAAAGAAAAAAGGAAATTTGTGTCTCTGGAAAATGAAACGAAGAGACAAAAGAACATGAGAGACTGATTGACAAAGTAGACTCACCGGTTGTGGTGGATTGGGAAGAAGCAGGGGTTTCAGTTTGGTCGGAAGACAGAATTTGTTTGTTCAACTCCTGGACATTGATTTTGCTTCCTTCTTCCGATGAACGAGCGTTTTGGTTTTGGGAAGCCAAAAGACATGAAATCCCTAAGAGCAGTTCCACCGTGGGCAATACCCGATGGACTGGCTCTCAAACAGCGCCAGAAAGCCCGAGCAACTTGGTCCAGCGTGTGCTGGTGATTGAGCCCGAGCGGGCCTGAGAGAGAGGTACTGCAAGAGTTGCCAACCCAATAGCCCGAAGATCACGTGACGCAAGATTGATGTCAGGATGACGTCAGTCATAATATAAAATTAATAAAAATATAAAATATTAATAAAAAAGTAAACAATTAATAAAATAAAAAAAGTAAAAAAATAATAAAAAAGTAAAAAATAATAAAAAAATTTAAAATAAGTAAAAAATTAATTAAAATTAAAAAAAAAAGATTTAATTTTTCAATAAATATGTTATCATTATCTTCAAACTTACACCATAATTTTATATTTTCTCAAATACTTTGGGTTGTAATTTCTTATATAATGACACGTGGTACAACGAGACCGATTAAAAATCATATCCAAAATTACAAATAAAATTATTTTGTATTATTTTATAAAATAAAAAATACTAATATTTTATGGCCTATTGCCAGGGTTATTCAGTGTAGGAGTGAAGATGTCAAAGGCAGTTATTGTTCATTAAGGAAGTTACTGTTCATTGGAGGCTATTCAATAGCGACTTGTCCTAGGGGGCCTTGCAACGGTAGAGTTGCTTTAATACAAGTGAACGGGGTCTGGTTAAGATGACCCGGCCTAGAAGTTTATTTATTGTTGCACTGAAAACCAATATAAGTGAGAAAGCCTCGATCCATAATTGAGATTTTATACTAAAATAAAAGAAAAAATAAAAGAAAACAAATACTTCGATCTAAAGAGAAGAGCTTGGTTTTAAGGTTAAGAATGGGTTTTCATCAAAACATTTTAATCACAGAACTTTGTATTTATGGTAGAAAGTGTTTCCATTATAAGTTATGTTATAAAAAACATCTCTGCAAAAAAAAAAATTATTCAATTAAAATTAATATCGTTCAGTCGATCAATTATTGCAAAAAAAAACATATGGTTTGTAATGTATTTATCATATTAGTCGATCAATTATTTTTTGCAGAAAATATCCTTACAAAGTGATTTATAAATAAACACAAAAAATCTATGAATAAGCCACAAAATATTTTGAGAGAAGTTCCTCCTCAATCCTTCAGGAATGAGGAGGCCTTTCTCATATTCAAAAAGGTTGGATTTAAAATAAAAATAAAGAATTGATTAGTAGAGAAGCCAAACCCATAGAGTACCTAACTCTAATAGGATATAATTTTTTTAAAAGAATGGGTAAAAACTAAGGAGTATGATTCTTTCTTCTCCTAATCCCTTCTCATTCCCTTCTCTCATCTCACACTTTCCTTTTTATCCTTTTCTTTCTATAAAAAAAAAAAAATCAATACAAGATATTGACGTGGTTTAATCGTAATTGTTTATATAGAAAAATTATTAAAGGGAGAGAGATTTAGAGGGGAAAATCCTACTCCAAAAAGTAATGGGATACGTCCTTCGCATTAGGAATTCTTATGTACCTGTACTTTCCTTAATTAAGCACATAATAAAATAAAAATCCCTTTAGCCCATAAATATTTTTTTCATTAAACCGTAGTAGGCACAATATATGTTTAATTATGTTCTTTACCTTAATTGAATCGAGTATTGCTATTTACACATTCTTTTTTATTCCTCATATATTTTTGTTAATTAAAGATTTAGTAGTATTCATCCACTTAGAGGTGAAAAGTCTATATTTGATTCTCGCAAATTTGAACCAAATTATTATTAGTTTGTGAGACTGAACCCATTTTTTCACTCTAGTCGTGTAAATAATATATTGTTTGTTAAAAAAAAATCCGCAAAAAATTCCGTTATCACGTGCCATGCACGTGTACATGTAACCGTTTATTATTCATTTTCCTGGTGAGGATGGGTTTCCTTCTCTCAATGGGATTTGGCGTTTCCTACTGCGGGAGGGATTTATTTCCCTCTGCCTTGTGCACTATAAAAAACAACAAATATCCACATCATCGAACCCATCCCATCGGTTTCTCTCTCCTCCCGCCGTCTCTCTCCAAATAATTTTCTTTGGGCCGAAGTAAACAGATACGCCAGCCGCATAACCCACACGGGAATTACCGAGTTTACCCTTTTATCAACTCGAACCTATTCGGGCAAAAAGCACCGCCATAGAGGGGCGTTCTAGTAATTCACGGTCCATTTTCCGCCCAATAAATCCTTACGCCAACGCAAGTTCCCCTGATTCTACGAGTTTCTTTTGAGTTCTGTGAGGCCGTCGCATCAGCTCGAAAAGCTCTACACGGTAGAATCCATGGCCTCCAGCGCCGCCGCCACCCCCAAGAAAATTGTCCAATCTATCACCGTTAGGGTACCTCAGGGGATGCTTTCGCCGTCGTCTTCTTCGGCGAGCTCTATAAACTGCTGCAATCGACCGTCCAATCGGATGCACTACCTCTCCAATTTCAAGCGGACCGCCGCCCCGGCCCGTGTTATGTTCTTCCAGAACGATTCCTGGAATGACTTGCCGACCCCGATCGTCGAATTTCTGCGTTCGGGTTTCGCGGAGCGGAAGGCGGTGGTCAGCGTTGAAATCGAGGGGTCAACGGTTTTGTTTGACTTTGTGCGGATGTTGCAGATTGATTTGGGGACTGGGAGTCAGAGATCGATCGCTTGGATTGACGTGAACGGCAGGCCCTTCTTCCCTAGGGCGTTTGTCAGCGAGGATTTGGTGGACGGGTCGGATAGTCCCAAGGTCCAAATCAACAAACAGATCAACGTATCGGGTCGGGTATTGGGCAAGAGGCAGACGGAGGAACGACCGATGGATGAGGACGAAGTGACGTCGTCAATAAGGCCGCGGAGTTCGGAGTGGCCGAACGTGAGGTTGGTGGGAGAAGCTGAGAGGGTTTACACTGTTTGCAGCAATTTGTTTCTCGCCGGGATGAAGAAGGTTGATCTCGCGGCTGCTGTGACGGCAGTTCATCAGTGCGTTCGGGACGGGCCGTTGGATAAGGCTCGATTGGAGGTCTTTCAGAAGCAAATTGAGATCACCACGGCGGCTCGGGGCTCGGCCAATGTCATATACGCCTGGTGCGGGGTGTCGGGCAACGATGTGAATGGCATTTTGACATATGGGTTCGGCGCACCCAGCAAGGTTTCTGGGTCGCAGTCGCATGGCGTTGGTCTTCATCTTTCGCATTTATCGGTGCCTTTTCTAAGGTACTTTCAAATTGGTGTTTCATTTCCTTTTTTTTCTGGCAGTTTAATTTAAGGGCCTTGAGTTTTGTGAATTGTTGATAATTTGATGTTGTAATGGCTGAATTCTACAGTGCTGGGCAGTCGGAGCGGGATGATAATGGCGAAAAATATGCTATTTTGTGCCGGGTTATACCAGGCAATGTTGAAAAAATTGAGGCAGGTTCTAAGCAATGTTACCCTTCTGGTGTAGAATTCGACAACGGTGCAGATGATCCTAAGAATCCTAAGTGGTATGTCATATGGTCTACCAACATGAATAGACACGTGCTTCCGGAGTGTGTTGTGAGCTACAAATCGAATTACGTGCCAGGTATGTTTCTTCTATGCTTTTTTGTTACATCTGTTTTATTTATGTTATATTTTGTTTCATTGATGATAACTGATTTTGTTTTGTGGATTTTCAGTTCAATCTGTGCGAAGAGCGTACCCTGTTGATATGTTAATTTCGAAGATTAAGAGCCATCTTCCTCCTTCTAAAGTTCAGGAACTTTCCTCTTTGGTATGCGAGTTGAAGGTGAGCAATCTTCCTTTCACTGGTTCAGAATTGTGGTTCATTGTCTCTCTGTGCATTATAAAATATATGAACAATTAAATGTAATCTAAGAATCAAATGTTTTCGGTATTTCTCAATGTTGCAGGGTGGAAACCTGGCCAGGGATGATTTCGTCAAACAGTGTAGATCAGTTACTGGAGAGCAATTGATGGCATCTGCTCTTAACGACTTGCGTCTCCAGAAGCAAGGTTCCTAGGTTTTGTTTTGCTAGGAGGCTTATATAAATGTGCTGTCATGGTCTTTACAATTGATGGAACCATGTTTGACCGCTTCGTTAAAGTCATACTAGGATTAGGGCGAAAATGCCCAACCATACAAAAGAGCGAAAAGTGTGTGAAAATGCCCAACCATATCAGACATATAGCAAATATGCTTCCAGTTTAGTTTTTCAAAAAAAAAAGGGGCAGTGTTCATTGTCTGTTAGTACTTGTGTTTTCTTGGCATGTAATTCAACAAAGAGCGTTCCTACATCTTTTGTACTTGGTAGTTACATCTTTTAGCTATGAAGCTGGCATTGAGGTTGAGACTGGTTTTTCTATATCCAAGGTTGTACGGAAATTTAAACGTTGTCGAGTATGACACTTGGTGGTCCTGTGTTTGTGAATGCTTGTACAGCTTATGCTCATGTGCGTGTATTTGTGTGGTGAGCTATGTCTGCTGTTACAAAATTGCTGTAAAAGTTCTTTATATTCATAATTTGGAATGGCATCTTCTTACGATATTCTCTTTCATTGAAGAAGCTTGTGTTTTGTGTGTGTGTGTGTGGGTGGGGGGTGGGGGTGGGCGGGGTGGCTGTGTGGGTGCCTCGTGAGCGTTTTAAATTCAACAAATGAGTATTAAGATTTTGGGAG
>JADOBS010300488.1:0-10775 GCA_015708375.1 Cydonia oblonga | reverse complement strand
CTGTTGGGAAACGGCGTAGCAAACAATAGCTTAGTAGTCACGTGTTTGGGGCGTGATATCATTTTCTTGAGAGCAACATTCTCTCCTTTTTTTTTTTTTTTCGCTTTTCTTTTCTTCCTTCTTATTTGAACGGTTACAATTAAACCACGTCAACATATTATATTAATTTTATATAATAAAAAAAAACAAAATAGAGAATGTGAGAGAAAGAAAGGGAAGACGATGGAAAGAGGAGGGGACAAAATCCTAATCATTTTCTTGAACTTATTTTCCCTTTTTATTTTTTTTCACCATATGTTGATGTGACGACACACTAATCCCATTGTTGGAACCAAATTCGCACATATCCGCGGGCAAAGATGAAATCCAGTAAGACTAGCCCATGATCTTCTGTGAGGGGAGAATGAGGTTGATTGGGGGTGTGGTTAAATTCAGAAAGGACTACCCACGTATCTTTAGGGAGGAAAATCAAATCACAGGTGCAGTTCTATGAAAGAATAGTGAGAACCATCATTGACGAATAGCCTATGGCAGGGCGTTGGGAAATGAGTTCTCCATGGAGGTGTCTACGCGTAGACAGCGACATAAGGACCCCTGTTAAGCACACTACTACGTTGAACAGTTACCGCAATGGCCTTGGCAAAGATGATTTTCGTCGCCCAACAATTGCACCACAAAAATTTCGTCGCCATCCTATCGTCACGCAAAGCTCATGAAGTTAGGATTTGCGCGACCAATGTATGGGCATTCCCCGGTGCACCTCCCCAGGCCTACGACCAAGACTGTATATAATAGTTAATTTTCCGGATTGATAAATAATTTACGATAAAAGAATATTTTGTGTTCACCTTTGACATAAATAATTTCCTTTTCGTGGAGAAGCCTCCTCAAACCAATTTCACGCGCAAAATACAGTCTCTCTCTCTGCCAGCGGATCATCGAGATATAAATACGCATCCAACCGAAAATCAAAGGAAATTAAAATACCAAGGAAAGAAGCGAATTTCGCACGAGGCTCCGAGATCTCGATCTGTCCGATAAATCTCCGGCGAGATCTCGACCTTGAACCCGATCCGATCCTCATAGATCCGAAATCGCCATGGCTCCCGTTTCGGCTCTCGCCAAGTACAAGCTCGTCTTCCTGGGGGATCAGTCCGTCGGCAAAACCAGCATCATCACTCGCTTCATGTACGACAAGTTCGACAATACCTATCAGGTAATCGCATCCTTCCCTCTCCATATCTTTCTGCAATTTCTGTGCGATCTTTCGATTCTTCGAGCTTTTGCTGTTTCATTTCTGTCAACATTTGCTATCAACTGCAACAATGTCTTGGATTGATTGATGGTAGGTTTGTAGGTTGCAATTGCTTTTGTTTACAGTGTTAATGTTCAAACGAACTGCTGTGGGATGTGATTGCTGTCGAATTTCGAATGCTTTCGTGTGTCGAAAATTGCGTTTAGTAATTGTCAAATTTGTGAATAATGCTGATTTGGTTTGTGGGGATCATGGGCTGGAACTGCCATTACAATCCAAAAACTGGTTGCTGTGCTGTAGTGGCGGAAATATGACTTGTAGCTTTTGAAAAATCGTTTTGGGACTGATGTGGTGCCTTATGTGATTGTGGCGGGACTGTGTCTGCCAACTGCTTTAGTACACTAGGGCAATTTTCTTTTATCCGAAATATGTGAATTTTAATAAGAGAGGAGATTTAAGTAAAAAGAGGGAGTTACTTGGATTACTGCGTTTGAAAACGAATAAGTAAAAGAGAATGAATGGGAGCTGAATATTTTAATTAACTCGATTTGTAACAGGTTGTAATGAGCAGCACTGGTATAAAATTTTAGAAATAGAAGTTTGTTATGATAATCTTCTTTTTCACTTTGGACTGGGGAAGAAGATTTAAGAAATTTCTTAGGACTTTCTTCAAATTATGCAACAGTAAACACTAACCTTTCATTGACCGGTATGGCGTGGGGATGAGTTCAAAAATAAAAGTTGAGGCAGGGAACGATTAGGATGTGGGTTGTTTGGGGAAGGGGGATCAATTGTGATCTAGGTGTGGGGAGGGAGGGGGTATCATTCTCCGCAATAGGATCCTCAAATAAGGACCTATTTTTTATATATTAATGTATTTAGCTCTTCGTATCTAATCTAACAGCCGAGAAACATATCAATATCAAAAAACTTTATGAGAGAATATATGTGCAAATCTACCTGCGGACTTATGTTACGGAAATGCATGTCAGTTGTTAGATAAAATAGGTTGGTTGAGATATGTGTCTATGATCTGGGTCCTTATTAGATATCAATCATATGTATAATGCCTGAAATACAGCTCCTTATTTAAAACACTTCTTTGTTATTTGTGTACGTATATTTTATTGTTCATCTCTTTCAGTAACTGCTCAGATAACCTGATTACCATTCATTTCTTTGTTTTTCTCATTTTGGTTGGGTTCTCAGAATCTTTATACATAAAATGTCATTTGTCTTACTTAAATTTCTTCCACTGTACAGATATCTACCCCCAGTTCTTAACCTACATGTTCTGAATTATTTGTTTAAGTTTTCTCTTTCTTAGCTCATGTGTTTATTTGTTGCAACCAGGCTACCATCGGCATTGATTTTCTGTCAAAGACAATGTATCTTGAAGATCGAACTGTTCGATTGCAGCTCTGGTTAGTCTTTATCCCTTTATTTAGTTTTTGGTCCTGTAGATGTTATAACTCTCTTTTTCACGTATAAGGTTAAATTTCTTATTGACATGATCTTGCTCAGCATTCTCATTCCATGATGTAATGTTAAATGATGGTTATTAGGCTTCTTTTATAAAAGATATTGTCTCTTGGCACTAACTAGTAGTCATATTAAAATGTTCTCAATTTATGCACTCGAGGCACATTTCACACTTCATTTTTTTAACATTCGCTCTGAAGCTGGCAGGGTTTCGTACTTAAGTCATCCTAGAACAAGATTGGCATTGTGGGAATATTTTTTATCTCGTGATACATAAAACCTTAGAAATTTTGAACAGGGATACTGCTGGGCAGGAAAGGTTCAGGAGTCTCATTCCTAGCTACATCAGGGATTCCTCTGTGGCTGTCATTGTATATGATGTTGCAAGTATGTTATCTCTCTCTCTCTCTCTCTCTCTCTCACAAAATTAACTTTGTGGAACTTGGAAGTTTATATCATTTTAATTAAATGACTGGGACTTTATGCTATATGTTTGAAGATGAATTTAACTAAATATTGGCTCATTCTTATGGTGTAGGCAGACAATCATTCCTAAACACTTCCAAGTGGATTGAAGAGGTTCGCACTGAGCGGGGAAGTGATGTTATCATTGTACTTGTTGGAAACAAAACAGATCTTGTAGACAAAAGGTAGTTATTTGCTTTCTTCTCTGCAGCAAGTTATAAAGAAAGTTGATTCTTGTGTTTCCTACTGCAATTTCACTTTTTAGTTCGATAGTCATGTGCACGTGGTCTTCATGGCAATGATTACTAGTGCATTTATTGCAACATTTTCATCCTATTACTTCATTTGCATGAAGAAGATGATTTTTATCAAGTTGTGCGGATGTTCATTCGTAAAACATGTATGGAGAATATGTGTTTTCTACTGTAGATGGGAACAAAGAGGGTGATACTACAAGTTTTCCCCTCAGGTTGTATCTCATTGTCGGTTAGGCTAGCCTCTTGCATCTGATTTTTCTTGTCACATATGGTGCTCATATTTGGGTTGTATTGTGGACGGATGGACAGGCAAGTTTCTATAGAGGAAGGAGAAGCCAAAGCTCGTGACCTCAATGTTATGTTTATCGAGACCAGTGCCAAGGCTGGCTTCAATATCAAGGTAAGCTACATTTCTGCTCAGCGAGTTGTATCATATTCCTGTAATGCCTTAACGCGTGTGTTTGCGCTACTGTTGAGTACTTGATCTGTACATTGGATTTAATTTCTCTTAATCCCACTACAGGCGCTGTTTCGGAAGATTGCAGCAGCTTTACCTGGAATGGAAACACTTTCTTCAACGAAGCAGGAGGACATGGTTGACGTGAACCTGAAGTCATCGAATGCAAATTCATCACAGTCGCAGGCACAGTCAGGCGGGTGCGCTTGTTAATTTTACCCCCTTACTTATATGCTCTGCTTTGATCCTACAATCTGTAAAGATTAGTTACTGTCCCAGTCGTCCCGCCATTTTGTAGCATTTGAAGTTTTGTGTTTGGTTGATTGTTAAAGGAAGTGTACACTGTTTGCTTGGCTGAGCTTAGAATATCAGACTTTCAGATTTTCAGTTAATAGTAATTAAAAGAAACATTTACATTTTTTTTCTGCGAACTAATTTTAATAAATTCCTATGGTTGTATTGTACGGGGATTTTCTGATATTAAAGTGTGGCATTGGTAGGGAACCACTCAACTATTGTGTATTGTACAATTATTAATACTAGCCTATTGGCATGCGCTCGAGCTGTTTACCTTTCTTTGTTTATTATGCGTTTATAATTTGTTTTGCAACGAATATGGAGAAATAAAAACAAAAGCCAAAATAGTTATAATTTATTCTCTTGAATTTTTTTTTATTTTTATAAATTGATTTTTAATGGGTCACTTAGTATTACGGTCTAGTGATAGTCTTCTTTACTTGTAAGTGAGAGGTTTTATGTTCGATTCTTGATAAAGACAAATTTGAATTAAATTATTGCGAGCCAATTGTGAGACCAAATTCACCCCTTCTCTCAGTATAGATAATATCGTTTGTTCAAAAGAAGAAAAAAATATAGAAAATTTTATTTAAACCCGTGTAATCTCTTTTTACACCCAACTTAAAATTTTAAATGTTAATTGTCTATTTTATCTTATTGTATAATTACTATTAAGTACAAAATGAAGTTAATAATAAAACTCAAGTTTATCAATAAACTCAAACATTATAATTAAACTCTACGATCACTTTTTGTTTATCCTACGTTCATTCCGGCTAAAACCCTAATAGCTCTTATAGAGAAAAATAAGTTTTTTTTTAACTGGTGGATGGTGATTTTGAAGTTTTGAATCCTCCAACCAATGTATGACTCAATTTATGAATTTTTTATTCGTTTGATTTCAATTTTTTAGAGTTTAGAAGATGAGTATTTTGGTTTTTTTTTTAAATTTTTTTTTCAATCAATCATGCATAGTTTGTTTATCTTTCTACATCAGCAAATTACTGGAGTCGGTCTCCCACTGTCCATCTGCACCCCAAAAAACCAAAAAGACTTGTAGATATTTCCAGGACCTTGGATTCCGTTTGCTTATTCCGTTTTTATATTATTATTTTTTTCTTCTCTGTCTGTGTAGTCTGACTACACCCAAAAATCATGGCATCAATATAGCTATTGGTGCAAATAGTATTGCCTAAAAGTCCTAATACAAAGCCTACACCCCAAAAACCCAAAGACTTCTAGAACTCCCAAGGTTTGTTTCGAGATTTGTGAGAGACGCATTTTTCCTTGAATTGCTGAATCTAGGGAAAGTCCATATACATCATATAATCCATCAGCCACTTTCTCCTCATAGTCTAGCGCATTGAACTCTTGGAATGAACAAGATAATCCAATCCAAGTCAAGATGAGTTAAAAAGTAAAGCAACGTCTCTTGATAGTAGTATATACAAGCAAAAAATAGAATTAAAAAATCAAATGGGTATAATAAATCCACATATTTTTTTTTGAAAAGAAACGATAGTAGTTTATTCAGAGGATGGAAAATCATACATCATTAGAGAGGGCCTCCACAATCACATATTGAATTGGGTTTATGGTGGTATATTAGGTAGTAAATTAGTTTTAAAGAAATATTAATAGTTTAGTTAAAAATCAAATGGATGCCAAAAGTAAGTTAGATGTAGAAATAAGTTACATGAGTTTAAATAAAATTTCCCAAAAAAATATTTAATGGTAATTTGAAAGTTTCACCACATTTCACCTTTTATATGACGATAATATTTTTTTCAAAAACAAAAATATGAGGAAGATTTGGTCATATAATGGACCATACCATTATTACGTGTCACGTAGACGTAGCATAACTAATAAATTTTTCTTATGAAGATTTTTGGTAACAAACTATGTCTTCAATATCCATACTATAATAAGTTGTTATAGTCACTCAGTATTGCAGTCTAGTGGTATTCATTTTCATTTGGAAGTGAGAGGTTTTTAGATTCGAATATCTTGGAATACGAATTCGATACCAAATTAGGTTGTTCATTATATGGCTTAGCCAAACTCTCACTTCTCTTCGTGTAAAAATATTAATGTACTTAAAAAATAAAAAATAAAGTTCTTTTGTGACGAAATAATTGACATTAAAACGGTTGGTTGGGCTAAGCCACAAATACTATAATTGGGCCAACACAAGGCTAGCAAGAAGCCAACATCCAGAACGTGACCGAATCTTTCCGCCCAATTGCAAATCATTAGTCACAGTTGGTGATGTCGTCGCCACATAGCAAATGCCGTCGGTCCCTCCGCCGTGCCAATCAAAGGTTGGTCTGGTGGATTCACGAGCACGCGATACACTTGTGCTTCTTCTCTAACTCCTCACTTCTCCAAATCTCTGTGTCTTCTGCTTTTCTCTTGGCCGCGCAGATATTTCATGGATTTACACCCGGCAGATTCTGATTGGTGGACAGGTATGTGAAAACGCCACTTGTGTTGTGTGGCTTTTAATCGAATCACGATTGTATTTTTCGCCACTGTTTTCGAAACAAGTCCAAATTCAAATCCTTGAAGAAGGCCAAAACAGCAAAACATAAATATAAAATAAAAGAAATTTGTGGAAATTTGTGTGACGAAGAACAGTAAAATCCCACTTAAAAATCCTCTTTATCCCAATCTTAAGTTCTTAACTATAATAATAACACCACCCCGCCGATTACTGCCGCTCTCCCTCTACCACTTCAAAAAGTCTTTCGTTCACTCACGCTAACGCCAACCCTCACTAAGCAAACATGGCCATGCCAGGTCGCTCTCTCTCTCTCTGGTTCTTGGGTTGTGAAGATTAATGGAGAAATTAGATATGGGTTTTGTTTATTTTGTTTAATATGTTACTGGGTTTTCATTAGAATATTCAAAACATGAGGCTTCGTTTGGTTTGCTGACCAACTCTATGTATGAGAAGAAGAACAGAATACGATGCAAAGCTTCGATTTTGGGCGCTTAAATATATTGTTTTTCTTTCTCCAGTTACAGACAATCACTCACATGAAAATTCCAATTGGGTTTCGGATTTCCGCTTCTGTTTTTTGACAAATTAGTTCTTTTAATTCATTTATTAATTTTTCTGTGCTTCTGGTGATTATTGTATGCTTTTAGCTGGTTATGTTTTTTCATTTGTATGTGTTATGTTTTTAGCTGGTTATTGTTAAGCACGTATTTGTCACATGATTCACCACTTAAATTTTAACTTGATTGAAATATATGCCATACGAAAGTCTGGATCTTTTCAATGTTTAATTTTGATTATTGTTTGGCCTCCGCCTCGTTTGAATTTGCAGCTTCAGGCAAGCTTATGAATGAAATATTGTTAGTGCTGGCTTGTGCATGCATGCTTATTAAGTATCCCATTGTATCCGTTCATCAAAAGCTCCCGGGCATTTGAAAAGGAACGTGTTCCATGTTTGCAGCTTGTGATTTGTTTTGCCAACCTGATAGAAACTAGCTTGCATATGCTTTTGTAATTCTAAGAAACGAGAATGCGTGTATGGAAATGAGAGTGTATGTTACCTGCCTCTCGACCAAAAATTTGTATCCAAATTCTGGCTCTGGCATTTACCTGGTCTATACCACACCTTGAACTGCAGTGGAAATCAGTGCATAGATGCCGTGTTTTCTGATTTCATGTTTCATGATTCTCCTGTTTGAAATGCTTTAGCTTCTTTCGGTGAACCTATAACCTTAATAATTTGTTTACATGTGTGTGTATTGAAATACAGGTAGCCAAGAATCGATCTTACCCAAAGAAGAAACTGTGATTGAAGTTGAACAAACACTATTTGTTAAACTTGGTCGTTGGCAATGGTGGTTTCTGGTGGTACTCAACGTCTTCTTCCTAATTGTGGGGCAGACTGCTGCTGTTTTACTTGGAAGATTCTATTATGACCAGGGTGGTAATAGTAAGTGGTTGGCTACTCTTGTCCAAACTGCAGCCTTCCCAGTCCTTCTCATCCCGCTTTATTTTCTTCCTTCATCCAAAGATCAAGCAACTTCTTCAAACCCTCCTTCCATTAAAGTTCTTGCCTTGGTTTACTTCTCTATTGGAGTGCTCTTAGCTGGTGACAACATGATGTACTCTGTCGGACTCTTGTACCTATCTGCCTCTACTTACTCCCTCTTATGCGCAACTCAATTAGCTTTTAATGCTGTTTTCTCGTACTTTATCAACTCTCAGAAGTTCACAATGCTGATTCTTAATTCAGTGATTATTGTGTCGTTCTCAGCAGCTCTTATTGCTGTTAATGATGATTCCGGAGGACCAACAGGAGTATCAAAGGGGAAATATATCCTTGGCTTCATCTGTACCATTGGAGCTTCTGCATTGTACTCTCTTCTGCTTTCCCTCATGCAGCTTTCTTTCCAAAAGGTTTTAAAAAGGGAAACGTTTTCTGTGGTTTTGGAGATGCAAATCTATACAGCCCTGGTTGCTAGTTGTGCTGCAACTGTAGGTCTTTTTGCAAGTGGGGAATGGAGGAGTTTACATGGGGAAATGGTAAACTATGGCAAGGGACGAGTTTCTTACGTGATGACCTTAGTTTGGACAGCTGTGGCTTGGCAAGTTTGTTCTGTTGGTGTTGTGGGCTTAATTTTCGTGGTGTCTTCTCTCTTCTCCAATGTAATTAGTACTCTCTCTTTGGCTGTTACTCCTATAGCTGCTGTGATAATCTTCCATGACAAGATGAACGGTGTCAAGGTAATTGCTATGCTTCTGGCTCTTTGGGGTTTCGCCTCTTATGTTTATCAGAACTATCTTGATGACTCTAAAGCAAGAAGAAGACAAGCTGATGCTAGGGAACCACAAAATGATTCCTCTATTTAAAGTTTTGTTCATATCAGTGACGTTTTTAGTATTCGATCAATGCCATTCTCACATTTAAGCATATTGTTTATAGTTCTTTTGTTGCTCAGTAAGATTTATGATTCACGGTTGTCTAACATGTACAAGTTGTCAAATTAGATAAACTATGACAGAAACTATCATGGGATGTAGTTATTCTTGTGTCATAGGTAATGTTGATTTCGACCCTCTTATATTCTATCACATTTGAATTGCACTCTGTGTGAAGTAGTCCTTGATCCCGGAGATTAGGAGTCAAATTTAGATTTCTACCTTCTAAACATGTATTATAGGGACCTTACATGATCTGGATGTGAATAATCTGCGGCAGTGCTAACGATGACTTGTGTGAATAACCTGCATTAGGATTCCCACAAGTTAATGATTATTACGATATGCAGCCTATTCTCGGATTAGGCGAAATTCCGTTATTCGTTTGAGCTGCATTAGGAAGAAAACACCAAGATAGAAGCAAGCACAGCTAGCAACATCCAGCCAAGCATAATAAGAGCTCAAAGAAAACTTGGCTGGATGTTGCTGCCTGTGCTTTTGGCAATGCAGAACTAAAGATTACAGGAATGTGAAAGAGAAGTAGGTAGGAAAAGAATGGATTCAAAGGGGTGCTACCATCCTTCATCTGCTCTTCTTTACCTCTCATTTCTCCTGTGTATTACTACTCCTCGTCAATGAAAAAAGTGAAAATTAAGAACAAATCGAATGAGCCTTGGTTAATTTGTTCTGACATTATTAAACTCATTAGAGTGCTTAGGCATTTCATCGTAACAACCTACCTCATCAATCTAACTCTTGTGAGACAAAAATAAGTGCAACAAGCGAGTAATATTGGTCACACACTTGATTACTTACTGCAGTATTTGCCTCTTAACTGAAATGGTTGTTCTTGTATGGTGCATGAATGACAATGAATTGTTATAATAGGTGTCGATCTCTATGGGTATGTTTGGATGAGGGTTTTAGGAGACCAAAGGGATACGATGTCAAGCTATGAAGAGATGGACCATAAAATGTAACATTCATGGGATCAGAGAAACCCTCCATGAGCATTACCAAAAAAAAAACATGAATTGCTTGAACTATTTACTATAGGGGTGAAGATGCACTTGAGCAGTTACTGTTCATTATAGGCAGTTATTGTTCACTAAGGTGATTGCGTTGCCTATAGCCTAGGGGGCCTATCAACGCTGGAATTGTTCTAATGCTCATGGAGGGTTTCTTCAATCCTCTCCATGTTACCTTTTATAATCAATTTCTTCGTAGCTTGACATCAATCTCTTGAGTCTTCTAAAACCCTCATCCAAACATACCCGTAACCCACAATTAACCGTTGCAAATAATGGAAATGGAATTCTAATTATGAACACTTCCACTAATTTATATCATAGACTAATGAAGATGGGCTAAATCTATCCACTCAATACGCAAAATTGAAAGATTAGAATGATTTTCACGCTAGTATTTTTAACTCTCACACGCTTCTCTTTATTTTTTACAGTCAAATTAAATAAATCAAACAATAACAATGAACACGAATAAACAAGAGTGTGAAAGATCGAAAAAAAGTAAGCGTATTTAATTAACCTATGCAGTGATCCCTATGCCTATATGTAAACATCTAAAAAATAATTAGTACTTAAGTACTAGGATTTGGAT
>JADOBS010300487.1:0-10774 GCA_015708375.1 Cydonia oblonga | reverse complement strand
CAAAAAAACTTCTCTTTTAACGAAAAGCCATTTTTGAAGGTATAGTGAATAGTGTCAGGTAAAGGTAAAAAAGTGGTTTTTCGTTAAAAGTGAACAGTACCAGGAGCTTTTCATTAAAACTCCCTTTAATAAAAGCTCAAACGAGTAACACTATATTAACTTAGGAATTGATGTGTGCATGAGCATTACTAATGGTACTTATATATTAAAACTAAATACCTATAATTTCGTACAGGGTTTTCATCACAAATGATCCTTGAAATTGACTTATACCATCAATTTGGTCCTTAAAATTGAAAATCAATCAATGTAGTTCTTGAAAATACATGTTACAAATCAATGCAGTCATTCTGTCACAATACCAAAAATTCTGTTATGTACTAATGTGACACATAACTGGGTCTCATAAACTAATTAAATATTGTCTATGTGGATTTAAAAGATTTAAAAATTAAAAACTTAAAAAAGAAAAAAGAGAAAAGAAAAATAACTTTAAAACTCTGTACCTCATCTGCCCAGCTTCTTCCCCTCCCATCACAACCAAACACACCAGCTGCTTCTCAACGATAAGTTTCCGGTCACCACCTTCATCGACACCGTCGTTGTGATTTCAGCACTGTTGTACAACCAAAATTTTCAATTCTCGAAAAACAAAGAAACAAAGTTTGACCTCTGAACCCAGAAAAATTCATAGATTAAAACGATCCAAAAACACAAAGAGTAAATTTCAAAATCCAAAGCTGTAATGACGACTCCAGACCAGAGCGGCAAAGCCCCATTACTCAAAATCTTAATGCAATCGTACTCCTAATCACCTTCTGCATATCCGTCCCAATCAGCACCGCCAACTCCACCATCACCCACAACACATCCTCGCCCTCGGGTACTCTTCCCTACACAGCTCTGTGCCGCCCAGTTGCCACCCCAGTCGAGCCAACAACAATTGAGCCAACAGCCCCATCGCCAAGAGCCCCATGGTCGTCGCCCATATCAGTAGCCACAACAGCGAGTCCCAAGCCGTCGCCCACTTTATCATTTTTTTTCGAAGTTTTTTATTTTACAATATAAAAATCGTTTTTGATTATTTAAATATTTTAAATCCACATGGACAATATTTAATTAGATTGTGGGACCTAGTTATGTGCGACATAAGCACATAACAAAATTTTTAACAGAATTGGGATGGAAATACCACATAAGCTGCGGCATAGACAAGCCGAGCATATGGAAGAGCAGCCTAGACCAGTAAGTCGCTACTGGGGGTAGCCGAAAGCTCTACTACCCCAACAAAGGTAAATTTAGGAAAAAGTAGATAGGCTTCTAAACGAGCGATTGCGTGATTTCCAACACAACGTAGTGGCCGATGAAGCACTATGGCGGGACATGTCCAGCATGAGCAAATCACCCTTCACGGACGAGATCGAGCAGGAAGAGCCTTCCTATAAGTTCAGCATGCCACATTTCATGAAGATTCAGAGAGACATCTTAAGCACTACTAAAGCACATGGTTCTATATCGGAACAATGACGCTCTCATGTGCAAGATATTCGCTAACACTTTGCAAGACGAGACGCAAGATTGGTTCCACACCCTGCCACCATGATCCGTCTAGAGTTTTGATGATCTTTTGGTTTTCACCAAAGAATACTCATCCTACCGCTCGATCAAGAAAAAGTCCGACCACTTGTTCAACGTGAAAAAGAACCTAAAAGAACCGCCATGTGACTATGTGATGATGTTCAAAGCAGAGAAGGCGAAGATAGTCGGATGCGACAATTCGGCAGCAAGTGCAGCCTTCCAAAAATGGCTCCCAGCAGACCACCCATTGTTCGAAGAATTGATCATGAAAGAAGACTTAACTTTGGCAGACTCTTTCGCTCTGGTAAAGAAGCATGCATTTTGGGACGAGGCTCGGCCAGCAGACAATGCACCCCAGCAGCCTCGAGTACAACAAAACCAAGCTAAAAGCAGCAGATGACTTATTTACATGCTTGGCGGTATCTGAAGCTGCAATAAGCTCTACCCTCATACAAGAAGAGTTGGGGGCCTATCTACCTGCATTCGTCAGTTCAAAAGCTCTCCTCGATATGGAAACCAGTTACCAGAAATTCAAGAGCTAACTTTGACGACAGTTGTTGCAACCTGAAGGCTCAAGTTATACTTTCAGAAGCACAGAGTCATCCTCATGATACACTATTCCGCTCAATCCAGACGGGCGACGATAAAGGCACAGACATTGACGAATGCAAAGTTTTCTGACGAACGTAACAACTCAGCCCAAAAGGCGTTCCAAGGGCAGACAAACACTGGAAATACACATTCGAAAACAAGTTTTATCCTCGTTGCCCTAAAAGATTCTACATAGAAGCAACATGTACAGGCAGTTAAGCACCACATTCTGCTGCGCGTCACACTGCCCTAGCCGACCCTTGCTCCATAATTCAGCTCTAGAATGACCCAATACTGGCAGTTGAGCATCTTCTGTTACGTGTAACATGGCCCCAGCTCCATGGCTCTCTACAACGCCTTCACGTCTAGCCTAGGCGACACAACAAAGTGACCCAATGACGCTCCGGAAACAGCCAAGCACGCCCTAGCCATGCCTGCTTCACCCGATGAAGACGTCTAGCATTTACGCTTCGACGACGCATCCAACTATAAAAGCTCGAAAGCATGCGTGGTCCTTGTCACCCCAGAAGACTCAATGCTTAAGCAGGCGATCACTCTAGGCTTCAAAGCATCCAACAACGAAGAAGAGTATGAGGCCTTATTAGCAAGCCTCCGAATGGCAAAAGACTTGGCGATGAAGAAGCTTGCAATTCATTTCGATTCCCAACTAATCACTAGCCAGACTACCGGGGAGTACACGGTAAAACGTCCAAGGATGGCACAATACCTAAAGAAGGTACGCAAGCAACTTGAGGCATTTCAAACTTACATTTACACTTAAGTTCCGCGGGCAGACAACGCCCATACAGATGCACTAACCGACTTAGGCTCCGCCCTTGATCACCAACTCAAACGTTCTATTTCGATAGAGTATCTAAACAAGCCAAGCATAGAGACGAAGCCGACAACCGAGATGTCACAGGTTAGTGTAACTCCCAATTAGCAAAGTTCTATTATAGAATACCTGGTCAACGACACACTATCCACGGAAAGGTTAGAGTCTAGAAAGCTCCAAATAAAGGCAGCACCCTACATGTGGAACAACATTCTCATCCAAAGATCCTACATCGGACCACATCTCCGCTGCCTAGTACCTTCGAATAACTTGAAGGTTCTAAGCTCAATCCACGAAGGCGTTTGTGGAAACCACTCTGGAGGTCGATCCTTAACACAGAAGGCTCTTAACACATGCTACTACTGCCCTACCATGCACCAAGATGTTAAAGATTTAGTACAAAAATGCAACCGTTGCCAATGCTACAAGCCGGTACCAGCACTGCCTGCCAACGAGCTACACCCGCAGATGAGTCATTGGCTGTTCATGCAGTGGGCAATCGACCTGGTAGGACATTTGCCATCTGCTACTAGGGGTAGAAGCATGATGATCGTGGCAACCGACTACTTCACCAAATGGGTAAAAGCAGATCCCATGATGACCACGACTCAGGCAGACATAGAGCGCTTCATATGGAGGAACATCATTTGTCGATTTGGCATCCCTTAATTCATCATTACCTACAATGGCTTGCAATTCGTGGGCAAAGATTTAGCAAAGTTCTTCCAAAAATATAGCATCAAGCAGCACATGTCCACGCCAAGATATCCTCAAGGTAATAGGCGAGCTGAAGCATCCAACATGATGATCCTTGACTGCCTTAAGAAATCCCTTACCAATAAGAAGGGAAAATGGCTAAACGAACTCCCCAGATGTCTATGGGCATATCGCACCACCAAAAGACGGCAACAGGTGAGATTCATTTCTTTTTAGCATTTGGCTTAGGAGCAATCATTCATCCCAATGACATCAAGCCAAGTATCACTGTTCTACTACCAACCATTGAGCAGAACAGTAAGGAGATGGCCACAAGCTTAGGAGAAGCGCGAGCAGACCATCCCCCGCATCGCAGCCTACCAACAGCAGCTAATCTCCAGCTACAACAAAATGGCCAAGATCTGGCAGTTCCAGCCTAGAGATCTAGTCATAAGAAAAGCCTTCATCACTGCCAGTAGAGAAGGCTCCAAAAAGATGGATCCTATCTGGGAATGTCCGTAAGGCGGCAAGAGTAATTACACCATCGCCACCATGAAAGGACAAAAAGATCGAAAAACAGTGGAACACTTACAATCTGAGGAAGTACCATGTGTGACCTCCCTTTACATCAAAGCCCGAAGACTCAAGCAGCTCGACGGGCATCACCTCATAAGTCGATGACTATCCAATTGTTATGCAATTCCTACCTTACAGCTAAGTTCTCTTTCGTTTCACTCGTTTTTCAATGAGGAATTCAGAAGTAATCTACAAGTTGGCTCGGTTGCATGCTTACAACAAATGATCACTTCTGCACTTCAAAAGAAGATTGTGCCCTTCTTAGGGACTCATCGTAGGAATTGCACCCTTCCTCCCCCCGCCGTAGGAACCAACCATGCTCTCCAGTGCGAGAGGGTAAACCAATTCCTCGACACCTACATGAGTTAGCTCTCCAAGATGGGAAGATAAACTCTACACTCCAAATATCCAGACGTGGATGAGACGGGCTAGTATAACTAGATACACGATGGCTTGTGCCGGGATTCCTAGAAATAGCTAATTGAAAGATTTTGGGTCTCTTGGCCTAATCCATGGGGAACATGGCCCTCAAGACGAAAGGGGCACATTACGCAGTACATCCAATGGACAGCTGCCCTGGAACTCTAAAGCTGCTACCGAGTGCACTAAGGTAGCCTACGGTTTCCAGAAGACTGTCTACAGTTGCCCTTCGAGCAGTAAAGTCGCGCTAAACTTATACAACCGCCAATTCTTATAAAAGTTTAAACAAGTTAGCATGTATATACGAAGCTTTATCCATTGCCGACATGCTACATAGTCGATAAACTTCACCTTTGCTAAGCGCAGAACGACCTACACCAAGTCCTAAAATGTTGTCATACTTGCTACGCAACCTACGAAATTGGAGAAATCCAAGGTTAACAGCCTAGTGGTCACGCAGACTTGTCTACTTTTGTAAGTAAGGCATCCGGCTGCCGACCCTATGGCTAACAACTTTGCAAAGTTCTACACCAACACCTACGGCTGCATCAGCTACGTGGGCATGTCGGCTTATATAAAAGTAGCACGCCTGCCACTGGTATATAAAGTTTAAAGGTTAGGGCATGAACAAAAGAAGCAAAGGAAGCAAGTTTATTAAATTTTCTAGCAAAATTGATAAACAACTAGCAAAGACCGAAGGAGTTCAAGCAAAGCAAAAAGCAAAGAGAGAAACAAAGAAAATCCTAATGACTACCTAGAAGACTACTCTTGAGCAGCTTGGACACTCCACGACTACTCGATCGCCATACCTTTAGTAGCCGCGATATTCTCAGCAACAACATCATCATGCGATTCACCCCCGACTACTCTAGCCTAGGCACTAACATCTCTGACTACTTCACCAATAGAAGCCTCAAAAGTAAAGGCAAGCAAGTCTTCCGGAGAAATATAGAAGGTTTCGAAGTCTCTCCCAACAAACTTGAAGTCAGACGGCCTACCAAAGAGATGATCTACATAACCTAGCTTGTAGGAATTGGCCTGACGCTGAACAAGCAGAGCCTCGAACCTAACCTTCTCACATTTCAGCTGCTCGATCTCCTCGGGCAAACCTACACAAACTCGTTGCAGCTCATCCATTTCTTCAAACTTTCGTTGATCTTCAATGCACCTTGGAGTTCCAACACTTGGGGTTCAAGCCTATCAACGACCTTTTTGAAGTGGATCGCTTGGTTATAAGCAGCAATCTACTCTTCATCCTTTGCATAAGCAGCGGAACGAAGCTCAGAAACGGCACGTTCAAGATCTTGAATATGAGGTATGTGACATCAGATCTCCTTATTTGCACTTTCATACTTAACTTGGATTACGTCAAGCCTAGTCTTCAAGTCAACAATCTCTTGGTAAGCGGTCTTAAGCTTCAGAAAAGTGGGGGTAGAGATATTATACCTCTTTAAAGTGACGAGCTCAGATTCTAACCTCTTGATCTTCTCTGCAGAAGAATAAGCTTTGGCTACCATAGACTTCACCACCTCCTTAGCAGCCTTGGTATCCTATTGGTCAAGGAGCATAGACTCGATTGCCAGAATAGTCGTCTTCTGCATCATTGCAAGTATAACAGTCTTCTTATACTCGGCTATATGCTTCTCAAAGAAACTTGGGCAAACAACATTTCTAATGCCATCGACAAACTTGGCGCAAGCGTCCATGTCTTCAAGCAGATATGGTTTCAAAAGCATATAGATCTTAACAGCCTATCTAGAAACAGGCTTAGTGGATTTCTCACAACTACCCACTTGAGCAGTCTCCTCCTTCCCATCAGGCGAAATAGTTTTAACAGCAGGAGAAGTGGGCCTTGGTGCCACTTTAGTAGCAGAGTCCACCTTATCGCTATTCATAATAGCAAGCCTATCCAAAGGTGAACCAGACTTAGCTCCCAACGGACGTCTTGGTACAGATTTCGGCACTGGAGGCATGACAGGAGGACCTCTACGCTAAGCAATCCTATCAGCAATCGTTCTAGCCATTCTCAACATGGCAGACGCCACATGTTCAGATCTAACAGCCTTATTTTTCTTCCCAATAGAAGAAGTCATGCCAATCGCAAGCCTCTCGGCAGCAGGCGGACCCTAATGAACAACAGAGGAAGTCTTCAGTTCTTTCTCAACCAACATCTCTTGAGTAGGCGAACAAGATCTCTTATTTCCACCTTCATTCATAGTAAGCTCCACGACAACGATCAAAAGAGCCAATGCATCCGTCTTGATCCTCTTTACCTCCTCAGGAGCACCTACATTTCTCTCGGCGAAGAGGACTAAGCAATCAACGCCATTCACGGTACTTAGTAGGGGAGCTCAACCTAGCATTCTAGCAGGTAGGAGGCTTGCATGCTCAGCATTCCAGCAACCTATGAGGCCTATGATCTCCTCATGTCTCTTAATTATTGGCCTGGCAGGCGTCAGGTCCAAGAGCCCAAAGGACATAAGCCATGTGGCTCGCCTAGCACTACGCCCTAACGCCTCAATCTGTGGCCCCAACCGCACAAGCTGCCCTTGGCTTTAGCCAAGCTGATCAGCTCAAGCAGTGGTGTCTGCCACAACATCTCATCAGCCCATGTCGAGTCGACTCCCGACCCCTATCAGCCGACATGCCGCACCACCCTGACGGTTGTGCTGCAACAACACTATCCAAGAAGAAGACAAGGAAAATTAAATTTTTCTTACCTCGGTGTGGTGCGAAGAAGACGAAGAAAACAACGAAAGACGATCATTTTCACGGGTAAGTGTAGAAGATTGCTAGGGGAATGGGAACAAATATCCTCTAGCTTTCTCTCTCTTGTAAGGTAGAATAAATTGCTCTCTAAAGTTGATTTAATAATCCACTTAAGGTGGACTTAAATAGGCTTTAAGAGAAATTTATTTTCCTTTCCTAGAAGGACCTAATTTCCTATTAAAGAGGGAATCTACATCAAAATAGGAAACAATCCTATGTTTCCTAAAGTAAGAAGATCTCTACACCTGCTGCCCTTTCATGGGAGCAACCCAACAGGTGTAAGGGCATTTGTGGAGCAAAAAATTATCATAAAGCGACACGTGGATTTTTGGATGAAAATGACAAAATTACCCTCGAGGCACACTGGGATTCCTACGCACGAGTAATGGGCAATCATCCCTTAACCAAGTCAAAAGTGCCCAAATAGGTAACAATTCAAAACCTATTTCATCCATCCTCATCAAATCATGCCCATAAGGTAACTCCCAAATCTTTCCCTTTTTATTATATTAATTAGCTAATCAATTAGGCAATTATTCTATTAATTGTCTAATTAATTAGTTAATTATTTAATTATACCCAATTAATCACAAATCAAGAACCTAGCCCACAAAGAGAGCCAAGTGGCTTGTCCTTTCTCACCCAAGGAAGTCGGCCACACCCCTATAAAAGGCCTCACATTCTCTCCAAAACTCACTTCCAATTCTCTTGCTAAATTCTCTAAATTCTCCCAACACTTTTCTCTCAAAATTCTAACTTTGGCATCTGAGGTTCTTCGGCCAAAGCCCCCCCTTCCCAATTCATCATGGGCATGTGAGACTCTTAGCCTTGACCTAAGGTGTTATTTGTTTTGTAGGTGTAATTTTGTCCAAGAGCAAGGAGGAAGAAGTTTGCATCTACAAAATTTGAGGAATTGAATATGAATGTTGGAATGGCTGGGTTGGACAAAGTAGACAGCAGGCGAGTAATACATTCTGAATATAGAAACCACATATCAAAGTCAATAATTACACAAAACCCAGAACAATTAAGCAAGTTTAAGCAAATCCAATCGAGCAAATTATGAAATTTTGTCACAGTTCTCAAATCAAATTCATAGATCAACCTCAACTCACAAAACCCACAAAAATAAACACATTTCATAAGTTTCTAATTGTAATTCCGATAAAAATTCATCTGAGATTTTCTATTAGCTAAAGAGTTTCTTCAAGAACAAAAGCTAAATGGTTCTTTTTAGTAAAATGATGGTAGCAAAGAGATCTAGAGAGAGAAACTAAATGGGCAAAAGAGTTGTGAAAGCTAGAGTCCTTATTAAGGGTATATTAGTATTTTTGTTATATTTATCATAAATTTAAAATAGTGGTTATAATTCTATATAAGATCCAAAATTTGATTATTTTTTCAAAATTCCCTTCATTTTTTTTTTCAAATTTAAATAAGGGTAAAAGAAGGGGAAGTTCAACGGAAATTCAAAAAATTGGGTATATTCAAGATTGTGGAGAAATTTTTAGTTGTGACGGGAACACAAGTTATCACGTGTTTTAATAAGAGTGGTGGGAAAATTTATTTTTTAAGTTATTAATTTTTTAAAACACATATCCCACAATTTGTATAGTAACACGTGATGTACCACCTTGTGTACCGATCATACTGAAAAATCTCTCAAGATTATGAGATGTTAATAAAACAACCCTAATCATATGCAGGACAAATGTCAATTTTGCAAAAAGAGATGTGAGTTTGCATGCATGCGTGCATGAGTGCATGACAGCTTGAGTAAATTGAGCCTTCTCGGTTCTTCTTGCGTATGAAATTGCTGCCGAAGCTTAAGACGTGGAAGCCAAGACTTTGCATGTGTTGGAGACTTGGAGTAATATGCAATATATATATTTTCCAATTTTCACTTTTCATGCACGCTACGTTACTAATTTTGATAGAGACCCCTCCCCGACTTACTTTACAAAATAAATGTTGTGCTGCTGACTTTTCCCCCCTTAATGCTGTATATTAATTTACAATTTTATAAACTAATTAACAAGGTATGAACATGAGAAAGTTGATATATTCTTTATAGGTTACCCTTGTGTTTAAAATTTATTCGTACTGTCCATATTTTCATAGAAATATTAAAAAAAAAATCAAAGAAAGATATGAAAATGGGAAGTGAAGTCTAAACTTCACATCATATCGAAGAAACTCTTAAGTTTAGGCTAAAATCGACAAATATTGTCAATGTTTCTGACACATTTGGTAAATACAGGAGAAACTCTTATAATTCGTCCAAACCAATGTTTGACAATCCCTAAAGTTTTATTTTAAATTCTCATCATTTCTATTGAAAGCAACCGATATCGAGATTGATATTTGATATATCTGTCGATATTTTCACAAATTTACTTAGATATTTTTATTGATACCGATATTTTGAGCATTAGTTACCCTCCGATCTTATTGTATATCTTTGAAATTACATACATCCAGGCTCTCCATAAAGACATTCAAGAGGCCACAAGTAGGTTCAAAGTGCTTTAAAATTAAGCCTAGCTAGAGAATATATAAATATAAGTTTTTGTAAACCATGTCAATATAGTCAAACGTTATACCCGATTAGTCAAAAGAGAATAGAACTTTTAAACACCATCCGGCGTGCTGCATAGAAGAGATAATTTCAGGCAATCGGTGACGCAAGAGAGATATTGTCATGTAATTAGTGACTCTATATGACAGATATTTATTAGATATTTGAGGAAAATTTTCAGGTATTAAATAAACCAGTTACGCTACTAAAATTATGCATTGTTGATTGCAAAATAGAATTTCTTGCTGCATAAGTGCACAGCAATCCCCTTTGCAATGAAGTGTGCCACGTTAATTCGAAATATCATATTGATATAATTAAATAAATAAATCTTATATTGGCATTATTTGGGAAGGAAAGTTTATATACTATTGTGCGCTCACTTGACTAGGGCTGCAATTCGATCTGGTTGAAAGGTCAACCCAACTCTAACTTAGCGTTCATAATTCAAACTCGCATTTCGGCCAGGTGCATTCTTGTTCGGTTTGCTTGAGTTGGGCTCGGATTGTCTAACTTTGTTAAGTTTATTTCTTGAAATTGGAAAATTTGTGTGAAGAAAGGAAGGGTTTGTTCGCTATACCGGATGTCAGGAGGAAAGGGTTGAGACTAGAGCAGCTGAGCAAATTACTTGAGACGCTAAAGCTAGGGTTTAGAGACTGAAGAAATTTACTATTGCTAAGAATTTTTAAAATGACGGTAATTGAAATGACCAAATTTTATTTTCTAGAATT
>JADOBS010300486.1:0-10774 GCA_015708375.1 Cydonia oblonga | reverse complement strand
GTCGATGCCCATCTTGCAGAGCTGTGAGTTTTCAGCTCCTCCTCCTAACAGAACCCAATAATTTTTTGTTTGAGAGGTTTGATGTTTATGGAATTTGAAGTGAAATATTTGATTTTTGATGCTTGATTTTTAGGTTTTTTGTTTAACATGTACTCCTTAAAAAAATTAGGGTTTATATCACAAATGGTCTCTGAAATTGATCCCATCAATCATGATGGTCCCTGAAATTGAAAGTCGATCAATGTAGTCTCTGAATTTTAACCCCGTGAATCAATGTAGTACTTCTGTTAGTGTTCCGTCCAAATTAATTTTAAAAAGAACAACCAAACTTTCATGGTAAAATGACCAAAATAAACCTGTTACTTATAATTTTACTTACTACCTCTCTTTTCCTTTCTCTATCTTCACTTTTCGCTTCATTTTTTCATGGATTTAATGCTAAAACTAAAATAAAAACAAAAAAATTGAGAAATTTCAATTTCTTTTTTAATATCAAGTAAAATGATCAATGGATTTGGCACTTTTTTTTTAAAAAAAAAAATTGAAATTTCCCACTTTTTTTTGTTTTTATTTCAGTTTTAGCACCAAATCCATAAAAAAAAATAGAGAGAAAAGTGAAGATGGAGAAAGGAAAAGAGATGTAGTAAGTAAAATTATAAGTAACAGGGCTATTTTGATCATTTTACCATGAAAAATTAATAGTTTAACCCATTTTAAAGTTAATTTGGACGGAATACTAACAGAATGACGACATTGATTCAGAGGGTTAAAATTCAGGGACTACATTGATCGATTTTCAATTTTAGGGATCATCATGATTGATGGGATTAATTTCAGAGACCATTTATGATATAAACCCAAAAAATTATAATTCAAAAAAACATTTCAAACGCAATAATTTAGAAAAAAATCCAACTAACTTGATAAGGGAGAAAGGTTTCAACAACTACTAATGAATTGGAGAATGATACGTGAATATACGACCGTGTTTTCCTCAATTCATTTCCTGAAGTGTTTCTGTGTAAAACTTGGAGTTGACAAAGTGTTTTTTTATTCTAATAAACTAAATTTTATGTGGATGCAGATTGGTCAGGTGTTGTGTTCAAAGTGCAAGGCATTCAAATGTGTCACATTCCCAAATTACAATGATGTTGAGGAGGTGTCTATTTAAGCCTTTAATTTCTTGTATCAAAGACGCTGCACCAGAAGTTTCGAGTTTGATTAGTTCCTCCTCCAATACATGAATGTGATATGATTGTCGAATTCTGTTGGAAATTTTAAGTTTTAAGTGGAAATTTCATTATCACACATTGGTCATTCCCAAAATGTTTCCTCACTTTATAAGGATTTGTCCCTTATAGAAAGTGATTGAAGTGTTGGACCTTGGAGAATAAAATTGGGCTCACCCTTGAAGTTGGGCTTTGGGGTGTAATAATTAATTGATAATTAATTACCTTGTGCCTTGGGGCTCGGGTTCTAATATTAAAATTAATTAATTATTTTTGGATTTAATTAATTAATTTTTAATTAATTTTGAATTTAATTAAATTAATTTTTATCAAAAGACTCATCATTTCAGATGAAGTCTAAGAGCATATGAACGTATCTAAGAAACAGATGAAGCAACACACCCTTTGCGTTGAACAGTCGCCTCCCAAAAACATGTTTATTGCGAACAGACATATCCTCACTATAAATGCATGCATCTGCATACCATTCAACCCACTGAAAATCATCAATCTTTATATAACAAGCATACTGAGAGTACCACAAACAAATTCGCCAAAAGTCTAGTTTTCCGATGCTAGAATTCTAACTTAGATCGTTGAATCCCGATAAAGCAGACGTCCATAAAACTACAAGCACTGAGTATGGACAAAATTTCTGTTTCAATGACATTGTGGTACGCAAGCCTCGATCTTCTGTTTCTCTGCTTAAATAATATTTCATCTTGTTTACTTTCTGTAATATATTTATTCGTATTTATTATTAGCATATATATAAGTTTATCCCAGATTGTTGACATTTATCCAACAAATTCCTCCAATTTTTGTACAGCTTATGTTCATTTTCAGGTTCTCATGTTTTATGTTTGTGTAGTTTTGTTTGAGAGGAAGCAATTTACAAGTGAAAAATGAGAAAACATTTTCTGGTTTTTGTTGTCCATGTAAATTTACACATATTTTATATCATTGATATAAAACGACGTTATCAATATAGACTTGACATAAAATTCTTTCGTCGTCGTTCAGAGTAATGGTTTTGTAAGAGATTTTTTTTTTTCCCAAAGTTTTGTAAGAGATTGATTGGGAGTCACAACTCTAACCCCAGGTTTTCATGAAAATTCAGCCCATTTTACAGGACCTTACTGTGGATTTTTTCAAGAGGAAATTAGAATTAGATGCCTCATTTTAGACTTTTGTAGACTAAACATTTATACTTTTTGAGTTTTTTATTAAGCTTTTGAAACATTTGATTAAGATACTCAGACTTGAACTACTTCAGATTAATTGAAATTAATTTACATTTAAATATCTGCTATATATTTTAAATAATTTCAACTATATTTAAATCTAAAAATTTAAAACTTTTCAAATCTAAATGTACACCCACGCCAAATGGAAACGTACCAACATTAAACGAAAACGTACCAATGTCAAACGAAAACGTACCAACCCCGAATTAAAACGTACCCAATTATAAACTATATTAAAATGAATATTCATCTTTTTGGAATGTTTAAAAATATGTTTGATTCATACACAATGCTCTAAATATAACACACCCCGACCCAAAATCAAGGCGTGCTGGCTGTCACGTGAGCATGACGTAACCATAAGTGCAGTGCGGAAACGATAAAGATAAAGAGAATTATGAATAAATAAAAACCAACTACTAGCAGTACTAGTGCAAGTTCAAGGGTGAAATACATAATCAGAGCATAATAAGTCTAGGTGCAGTCTGACAGGACAATTAAGAGATTACAACACCCGATGGTGAAACGTACATAGGTGAAAATTTGTCAGAACTCCCGTCAAGCCCTCGTGATCCACCAACGAGCAAACCTACCTAGAACCTGGAGGGGCGCAAAACAAAGTTGTGAGTGGGCAAAAACAAAGCTTTTGAAAATCATTTCATTTCTCAAAACATTCTAACCCTTCGCTGTAAAACCTGTATACTTTCCCAGAAAAATATAATATATAAACATATCTCAAAAACCAATTAGGGTAATGATATGAAAAGTATGACATGCCCAATATCTCATGCTAACAAAATAAGTGAAACATGTGATATAACTCATGAAACATAACATCTCAGTCGAGTGCCCTGCACGGCTGAGTCTAGAGCTCATAATCAATCTCAAACATATCTCATCATCTCATATCATATCCTGTACAGGAGTCGGAACCACCTATACTGGTCTGTATGACAAGCCTGGGTGTAAAATAAGTATGCTCTAGTGCTACGATCACGTGAAGATTGTGCGAATAATCGCGGGTTACCTACGAGTCGGAACCACCTATAGTGGTCTGTACGACAAGCCTGTGCACCTAACTTAGATCCAAGGTGAGTATACGGTGCGGGAGGTGAACATCACATGAAGGATTGTGCCCTAACATGGCGGAAGCACTAACACTGGGGTGCAAGTTTATGAGCTCTCAACACATCTTACATAATCACAATTTCCATATAAACCATGTATAACTCACTTGTTACTTACATGTGCGTCTACAACACCAATCACCATTATATGCAACTAATAATGCATGAATAAAATGAATAGATATTTGCATGGCATTTCAAACACAATATCGTTCAAATTCATTTTTTTTGGGAAAAACATCAAGTATATAGGTATTTATTGAAAACCAAAAGCCCACTCACTGGTATGTCGAAGGGTCGTAGCCCCCGAGTCTCGATTGATGGTGCTCGTCCTCGAGATAGATCTCACCTATATGCGAAATAACTAAATAAACGTCATTTAAAGCACATAGAAAAAACTAGCTAATAACTTCTCATACAATATTCAAATGGGGCAAATGAATATACCACCATGATCTACACAACCTCACGAACATCCCCATATTTTTAGAAAAAATTTCCGATGCCCTACGCGCGGCCAACCCTAACGAATTTCCTAACGCCGTTAGGGAATATTCCGTCAACTTAATAAAGTATGCCGTTAGTTTTACCTGACGTTGTTAACTCCCGTTAGGAATATTCCGTCAACTTTGACAGAATATTCTCATTTCTTCTCCAATGGACTTCACCGGTCGCCGCCGTCTGCTTCGCCGGAAACTGGAAAATTCTTTAAAACTTCATATATTACTTATTTTTGCACCAAAATTCATGAAATCTTAACCAAAATGAAGCTCTCGACTAGTAGAACACATTCTTACCACTTTCAAGCCTTGAAATCCACGAGATTTCGTCGGAGATGCCTCGATAATCCGGCCAAAACTTGAAACTCACCGATCTCAACTTCCCGACATCCAATTCACTTCGCTTTTCTTCTCCGAGCTTCGTGAAGAC
This sequence comes from Cydonia oblonga, assembly GCA_015708375.1. Lineage (NCBI taxonomy): Eukaryota > Viridiplantae > Streptophyta > Magnoliopsida > Rosales > Rosaceae > Cydonia > Cydonia oblonga. The sequence goes on along the minus strand of JADOBS010300486.1, from coordinate 6,241 downwards.
AATTTAAAGCTTCCTACAAGCTTAGAATCCCCTTAAACATCCATAATTACGACCACATGAACAATACTCAAAATCGGGGGTTAGGGTTTCTCGGGTTTTCGAAGCTTTCACGTCCAAATAAAGGTATGGATGAACTCAGAAGTTACCAGGAACATGAAAGTGAACTCCTTGACGTCAATCCATGTGTGAAACTTAAGTTTGGTGTTCGTCCATACTATTGTACGAAAATGGATGCAGGTCTAAGAGGATGGAAAAGAGAGAGAGAGAGCACGGGGTGTTTTGTGTGTGTGTGTGGTCCTCACTTAGTCACCATCCAACAAAACAAACAACTCTAAGTTCTTTAGCTCAATTTAGGTCCAAAATAATAGGACTTAGTATACTTAGTCCACATCCAAAACTAAGTACTCATCACACACTACAAAACTCTCAAGGGTAATCTAGTCATTTCACACCTTCGATAAAAATAATTCGGGACGGGCTGTGACAAGATAAGTCTCTGGAACAACTTTTGGTTGATCGAAGATAAATCCTTATTATTGTAGATAATGCTAAATAATAATGATAAATCATATAATTTTGAATTAACAAAAAGGCTATTGTCCATTGATTGATGACTCTTTCTATAAAATAAAAAATAAAAAAAATAAAAAAATAAATTAAAGTAATTTAAACTTTTACATTGTTAACGACTCTTTCTATAAAAAAAAAATAATTAAAGTAATTCCTCATTATTAGGACAAAAAAGTAATAAAACCAATGTTTTGAAAACAAACGTACCAAAAATTCAAATATAACAAAAACTAAATGCACCAAAAATTCAAATGTACCAAGTAATTAAATGTATAATTATAATCAAACGTACCGATATAACCAAACGTACCTAACAACGAGTTTTGTTACATTCTATTTAATTTACTAAAATAAATATTTTAATAAAAAATAAAAAAAATCTTAAATCATCATAATAAGAGATGCATAAAAATAGGAGGTAAAAAGGGAATGCTAATGTGAATAGACTTATAATGAAATAAAATTAAAGTACCAAAATTGTAGAAAAAATGTTTAATCAAATTTGCAAAATGAATAGATGTTTAATCTATGGTATTAAAAAACGAGACGTCTATATCAAAACGTCTTTTTTTTCAACTCCAAACTACATCATATTTTACATTTTCCTTGGCTTGATTGTCACCAATACTGTTACATCCCGGCCCGGGCCTCCACCACATCCCGAGCTCCAACTCCACCGTAGCACGATATTGTCCGCTTTGGGCTTACCATTCCCTCACGGTTTTGTTTTTGGGAACTCATGAGCAACTTCCCCGTGGGTCACCCATACTGGGAATGCTCTGGCCCCTTTCTCGCTTAACTTCGGAGTTCCTAAGAAACCCGAAGCCAGTGAACTCCCAAAAGGTCTCGTGCTAGGTAGGGATGAGAATATACATATAAGGCTTACAGGATCCACTCCCATGGGCGATGTGGGATGTTACAATCCACCCCCCTTAGGGGCCCAACGTCCTCGTCGGCACGCATCCGGCAAGGGATTGGCTTTAATACCAAATTGTTACATCCCAGCCCGGGCCTCCACCACATCCCAGGCCCCGACTCCATCGTAGCACGATATTGTCCGCTTTGGGCTTACCATTCCCTCACGGTTTTGTTTTTGGGAACTCACGAGCAACTTCCTGGTGGGTCACCCATCCTGGGAATGCTCTGGCCCCTTTCTTGCTTAACTTCGGAGTTCCTAAGGAACCCGAAGCCAGTGAGCTCCCAAAAGGCCTCGTGCTAGGTATGGATGAGAATATACATATAAGGTGTCACGCCCCAGCCCTAAAATATTTATTTTCGAGAAATGATTTCGATGGCCCAAAATCTAAAATACTTGTCTAACTCATTCTAATCACCACTAATCTTTATATAAAAAGATTCTTTATTCTACAAATGAACCCTAATTGAAATTCCTAAACCAATGTACGATATTATTTTCCATTTTAACACAATTTCTCCTTATAGACCAAATTCCATTTAAACCTTTAAACTCGAGTTTATTTAACCTCACATATTTTATGGCTGCATCTAACGTCTCGTTAGACTGCCTACGTACCCTAACCAGGGATCAAGCCATTCGTAGTTCACATTTCATTATTTTACCAACTTCCAAACACATTCTAGTAACCCCCTTATCCAACATTAACCTTAACCTTCACAATCCAATTCATATCAAATGGTTACCAATTATAGGTTCATAATATCAAAATTTACATGAAAAATGACAACGTTGGCTCCCTGGCCATGCACCGCCGCATGTGGCGGTTTCCGGCGAACGGAAACCCCAAATTCCGACGAACTCTAAAAATTACCAAATTTTACAGAGTTATAGAGTTCGATGAAAGGAACAACTTTCATACCTGGGCCGAAGTCCAATTCGGTCAGTAATAGCCCCAATTTCACTCAAACCCGCCGGAACCCTAGAATTTGGGTGGCCTCGATCCGTTCTCTCCGGTGCTCCACCGTCCCTACCATTGATTGGGCTTTGTTCCAGACCTCAAGGGGAGTCTAACGGTGGTGGTGATAGACGTAGTTTGCTTCAGATTTAGTGGAATTCGAACACACACCCTCCGCACCCCACCGTGCGGTTTCACCAAATTTAAAGTCCAAATCCCTATCTTTTTGGGGTGTAATAGGAAGAGGATAGATCGTGGAGAGGTTTACAAGGGGTTGTGTGATACATTTCACTGGAAAAATGGGTGAAATCTCGTTGGAAAGAGGTGTGGGCACCGACCGGGTCGCACGGGTTGGATGTACCCGACCCCCAACATTTTCTTCCTTCTCTCATTTCCTTTTCCCCCTATCTCCTTCATCTGTGTCCCTCCTTTTCTCTCCTTCCCTCTGCATCATAGCCACCCACGTGGCTCATCAGACCTTTCTCAGTCAATCTGGTGTCTTCCAGATATTGGTCAAATGACCATTTTATCCCTAACTTCAATCGTTAATAACTCTTTTGTTATAACTCCGTTTCACGAACGGTTTGCGCCTACGCGTTTGTGAGATCGAGCTCTATTAAAAAAAATATAATTTGTGACCTCAAAAGGTCTACGGATTTTATATAATTAATTTTCAAACTTTAAACCTCGTAACCAGTTAAATTTAAAACTTAGCTCACATCAATTATTATAAATTTCCGAAAAAATCATATAAAAGCTCAATAATACAATTACATTAATTATAATAATTTCATATATTTAAATTTCCAGGGTATTACATAAGGCTTACAGGATCCACTCCCCTAGACGATGTGGGATGTTACACATACACATGGCTTTGCTTCCTCAAGTTTGAAACAGAAGAATGCACATGAACGAGCAAATTGTGAAATTAAAATCTGCCAATGTTAGATTTTCGGTGTTTATTACTTGATGCAAGTGCAAAATGTCTGCAATATAGTATTGTTTTACGCATCCAAAAGTCTTTAAACTAGGGAAACTTAATATAAGTCCAATTTTACGAGTCATTATTAGTTATAGTTCAATTTTGTTTAATTTTTTAGTTAGGTCCAGTAATTTATTGTCCACATCAGCTTATTTGTATTCTCTTGCCACATTTACTCTTAAAAATTGAGTAATTGAGTAATTACTGTTTTTTTTTTAAATTTGTGATTAATGTTAATCTTATCCTTAATTATAGGATTATTTTAGGGATTTAAATCTCATTTTTTCATCTCCTTCCACAAACCGTTCATTTTTATTTTCTTATTTCAATTCTATTTTCTTGTTTTCCGCGCACAACATCTTTCTCTTCTTGCTTTATTCTGCCCAGTAATCTTCTTCCATAATATTCATCTTCTGCTCCTCCTACTTCCATAGGGATGATCAATATACATTTGGTTGGATTTAAAAAAAGAGAATGCACTAGTCCATCTTATGTTTTGGGGTTCCAAAAAACCACTTCTTCTTTTTTCCACGAATTGCAAACTCTTATAATTCTCGTTTATGCATATATAATTTCAGGCTCTCACGATTAATTTATTCTTCAGTTTTTTGCATAGGATACCAACTGTAGAATATATACAATAATAATTCAACCATGCTGCGATATATGTACGTCTAGTTATGACCGTTATTGGTTTATGAGTTCCACAAATATGAACGATCTGAATTAATCTATACATGCATAGACATGACTTGAGTTAATATTTTCTTATAATTTAGTATATAGGTGGCAAACTCAGACGAGTGGTTTGCTGACAACAAACTTACGTAGAATGTAAGTATTGAAAATCTAGAGGCTCTTATTATCTGACAACACTTTCGGTGTTATAGTACTTGCTGGTACTTTGGGTATTTTTCAAATAAATAATGCCAGAAAAGTAAAATTTGTAAATAAAATTTTGTAAATTAAATAATATAAAAATTAATTAAATTTTTATTTAAGCATTGATAAAAGTATTTATTTCTATTGATGACACGTTATTTATTTATAAATATTATCGATAAATTTAATCTTCCTGCTATTATCTTTTTTCAAAGTTCATGAAACTGTTTTGACAGACGTGATTAAACATTTTTTATTGGTGTCGGAGAAATATTGACCAATCATCTTTTTTCTTTTGATTGAACCAATCTCTTTTTCCGAACATTTCATTTTTTTTTAATTGGATACCAATTGATTTCTAAATCTAATGGATGATCTTAGATTATTGACTATGACTGCTTCGATTGGATGTCCGTATGAGTGATTAGTATCGTATTATCTTACTAATTGATTAACGCTTAGTGCTAGTCTATATGGTAGCAGTTCTGCTACCAAAATAATAGATTAGATGCCTCAGAAAATCAGATGTTGAATTGGGATTGGATGCCTGACAAAATGCATCAGAACATAATTTACGTAACTCAACTTCAGATTTCTTTCACCTCCTTCTCATCTGAAAGACAACATCTTGAGGAGTAAAGAAAAGGGCAAAAAAAGAAAAAAAGAAAAAAAGAAGAAGAAGATCAAAACCCTATATGCACATTGGGTTTTCTGGGTGGTGAGAAAAGTTGAGCTGGCCATCTGATGCTGTTGAGCAACCTCCCACCATATTATTGAAGAACAAGTCCTTGTCTTCCTCCACCATCTTCAGAATACCTACAAACACAGAAACCTCACATGGAATCCTCAAAACGCCGGTCTGCTGAAACCCAAACTCCTCCTCCGCCTCTCTCAACAGAATGTGGAAAGCTGGCCAACCCAAGTAGTCAGTTGGGATGACAAACCTCTTGAGCTCTTCCCCAACACAGACAGCAAGGTAGCCTTTTGGGACAGCAGCATTGTTTGAGGCTTCACATGAAGTGGTTGTTTTTTCAGACAGAGAAAGTGTCCTCTTCAGAAACTTGATGCTCTTGCTGGTGGAGGTGGTAGTGGTGGCGGCGGGTATTGCTTTTGATGAGTTAGCAATCTTTCTCCACTTTTTGAGAATCTGTTGGAGCCTGACAATGTCTCTGATCTTGTTTGATTTCTTTGAATCCATGGTGTTGTTCATTGTTACTCTTGAACCAAACTGTCAATGTAGATAGCTTGCTTTTTGTGAAATTGCTTCCTTTTGTCCATTTGAGATGTGTGCTTTCAATTTATAGAAAACTTCATTTTAATCATCAGTAAATATGACTTTTAGATTAAAACCATGAATAAGATCAAAATCTAATTTTAGTCCCTTGATACATAAATAACCTCATTTATTAATTACATTTTGATTTTTTTTTATTTCTCTGTTTCTTCTTAATTTTTACTGTATTAATTTTATTTCATTATAATTTTCAATTTCATTTCATTTATCGTAATATATTTTGTTGTAAATATTTAGATAAACTAATTTTTGTTATACAATATATTTTGATATACTTTGTCTTCTTCATTTAGGTACGTTAAATTCATTATAATACATTTCGGTGCATAGATTTAGGTAAATATATTTCGGTACATACATTTCGATACAAACATTTAGGTACATTAATTCAATATAATACATTTCGGTACTCATACATTTCAGTATACACATTTAGATACATTAATTTAATATAATACATTTCGATGCATATATTTCGGTACATACATTTTAGTACTAACATTTAAATACATTAGTTCAATATAATACATTTCGGTACACACATTTCGGTACCAACATTTAGGTACATATTTGAGTCTTTCAAGTTTGAAGAATTTTAATAAAATTAATAAATTAAAAAACTCTTCTTTTTTTTTT
>JADOBS010300485.1:0-10773 GCA_015708375.1 Cydonia oblonga | reverse complement strand
CGAGGTTCACGGATCCTTGGCGCTGGGTTCCGTCACGATGATTATATTCGTAAGGGTATAAGCACGCCGAATTGGCACCAAACTATACGGACACGAGTACTCGAAAGAGATGTATGTCTTGATGGTAAATGTGGTTCGGCCGTTAGAATGCCGAACTCTAAAACTCACTTGTGAATATCCAATCATAAACAACTTGGCGTTCAATGTGCCGAGCCTAGTAATTTGTAACACCTCACTTCGCTGAGAAGGCTAATGAGATGGCCTCTGCCAATAAGGATTCGAAAATCCTTCTCGACCGAGACTTGGATAGATAACCAGTCGGCCTTGATGCAATGTTGTTTATCTAAACTGAAGGTGCTCCGCGGTTGGCTGATTCTACGGCAACAGTGCTGTTTATCCAAATTGAAGATGTCACTGGTTGCCTTCACAGTGCTATTTATCCAAACTGAATATGCGTTGGCAGAAAAAGAAAATAAAAATCTCAAGGTTGTTGAGAGGTTTCACGTAGAGCAAGAGTTTGCGTAGGGCAATTCGTGTGTTCAATTGGAAGGGCCCTGAATGATGCACTCCCTCCTCTATTTATAGTAGCGAGAAACCCTTTGGCCGAACTACTCCTCAAACTAATCTGATTAAACTTCAACCAATTCTAATTTCCATAGGACTCTGAACCAAACCTTCAAACAAACCAAGTTCATCTCTTAATCCCAAGTACTTTAACTTTGAGACTCCTTAATGTACTAGGATTTGACTACTCAACCTCTATCCGAAACAATCCTCTTCATAGCAGGATTTGGCCAACCTCGATAGGGCAGGCCCACGACAAGATTCTAAATAAACACCATCGGGCTGAGAATATCTGAGCTCGGCCCAAAATAACATTTTGGGCCCAAACAATGTGACTCCAATTCCGAGCACCAGAAGAAAAGGTGGTAGAAGAGGTAGAAGACTGTAAGCGACTTGCATATGTTTCATCTCCGACAATTTTGTCCATAAATTTTTGGGGCGGATGTAGTTTATGACGTTATTAGCGTTGAAGAACTGGAATGTTACGATTTTATATGCTGCCTTTTCGTTTTGGTCAGTTTTATAGGCTTAGAGCATAATTCTGTTTTACTTGCTATCTCGGATGAGTTTATTTCTCTGTACTGTTTAACTTTAGGACGTTTGGCAATAACGAAAAGCAGTGGACAAGAAAGTGAAGATTTTAGTTGGTTGACTATAAATCATTTGTAGGAAACAAACATGCCCTTTGAATACATTAAGGGTAAATTATTCAAACAAAATTAGAAGAAAAAAAAAGAATAGAAAATTGCTTCAGCAGAACATTGAACTTCTGGTTAACAATTCTGTCCTCATGGCTACGGTGCAAGTCCAGCTTTGAGCTTTTGAATGGTGGCGATATCGGTCTTGAAGGAGATTGCCAACACATTGTCGTCGATGCCAGTGGCAAACAAGGTGCTGGGTATTGATACAGTTCCTGCATTTGCACTTCCAAAGGCAGAAACTGCCAGAGCTGGGACTTGTGGATCAGCATTGTACTGAAAGTGTGCTAGCCCCTTGGGAAATACAAACAGATCACCTACTTGAAGGGTCTGCGTAAAGAGTGTGTTTTTGGTGTCCACGAAACCAACTTCGAGGGTACCGTCAATAAGGAAAAGGAGTTCAGCAGCGCGAGGATGAGTGTGTGGTGGGTTGGTACTTTTAGATGGGAATTCGAGGATGGCATATGAAACACTCTGGCCATTAAGAGCAGGGAACTCTGCCATGGTTGCCTTTAATATCTTGAAAGCTGTGGGAGGGCCGCCCCCAACAAGAGCGCGAAATGCGGTGTTCGTGAAGAACTTGCTATCTACTGTTACGTTTGGAGGAGCAATAAAGTCGGTAAGAATGTCCGGGTCTCCAGCCATTGCCATTTGAACAAAGGCGATTGAAGCAATTAGTAGTGAAAAGAATTTGAGAGCTGCCATGGTTGAATGATTTAATTGTAGAATTATTCAATATTGTACTATTAATGTTTGGTTGTGGGATGAAATGGTTGGCCACAAGGGCAATATTTATAAGGTTTAGGGTTGTATGAACCCTAAAGAAGACGAGGTGATTAGGGTTTGTATTGTTGCTGCAGGCCTTTCTGATGTCAAAATCGGAGATGAAGGTTACAATGTTTCTTCTTGTAATTGAAGTTCTACAGACGTTTGTTTGTCATTTTACGGCAAGATCATGCCTAAAAACATTACAAATTTTGCTCATTTCGTCGCCAATAAGTATTAAATTCCTAGTATGTGCTGGAATTTGACAACTAAACCCGATCAAGTTAATTTTTTTTAAGAGATTTTACCTTAACGTTTGGAAGCAAAATGCCAGAGAAACAAGTCAAACACCTAAGCCAAAAATTCTAAATTAAGCATTTATACCCAAAGGGAAACAAGTGTTCAAAAACTAAGAAGAATATAATGATAAAAAATAATTTATGCACAACTTTTTCCTTTCATGTAGGCCTGGCAAACAGGTCATGTTTGTCGTGTTTCGTGTCGTTTTCATGTAATACCTATTAACACCCGTTATCTTAACGGGTCGTGTCGTGTCACACCCGTTATCTTAACGGATCCTTGGCAGGTGGGTCACTTACAGATAAAATGACCCGACCCGTTATGACTTGCTAAGAAAAATATTGTTTTCCTTAAATTTGCACATACTACATTGTCACATAAATATTATTTCAAAACATAAAAACACATTTGTCGTTAAGTACTACATCTACACTCCAAAATAAGAGCGTAATAAAAAATTATAAAAAAAAAGCACCAATGCACTACCAGTCTACTACAAAATATCAAATGTGCAAGGATATGCAAAATGAAGGAGTTTTTCTTTTCAAGGTTGTGAAGCATTTCTCATAAGTTAAAATCTTGTCAATGAAACTCAAATCTTGCATGTTATTCCTTTTACAAAATCCTTCAATTTTCATCGATCATCATGGAGAAATTGTTTTGGAACTTTTGCTCGATTTGTTGCCTTTAAGAGTTATGTTGATGATGTTTTCAGTAAGGTTTTCCACATCAGAACTCTCTTCCGCATAAACTAAGTATAGAAAAACCAAATATTGTAAACCATTCAAATTATGAGAAGTTTACTAAAATAATTATAAAATAAATAAAACAATAGTACTATTGTTGCAGTCTTATTAAATTATGAGTGTGATTGTGTAAATCCTAGTGTATCTAGGAATATGTCCTATATTCCTATTAGGAGTTGATTATGTATTAAGATTTTAATCCTAAAAGGGTAAGAATTTTACCTTCCCCACTACTATAAATAAAGTCACAATGAGGTGGAATAGAACACACCTCATAATTACACATCTCTCTCTTTCTCTCTACTATTGGCGCACCCCTCTCTATATAGCCTCCATAATTGTTTAGTAAATTATGCCTACAATACGTTATTAGCACGCTCGCGATGCTACGCTAAAGAGAGTTTGTTCTTCAATCAGGGGAGTATTACGTTTTAATCATTCTTTTTATGAATAATTTATTATTTTATTAAATTGATCTACTTGCTATTGATTCAATTTAATTTTTCTTTGTTGAACGTGATACAATGCATTGGAGTTGTAATTTCGGCTTTCTGAGATGGATTTTCTACAAATTCAAAGGCTTTTGTTGTTTTCTGCCAATCATGTACGCTTAAAATAAAGGAAGATATTTGAAACGACCTTGAAGCATGAAAACATTCCCCATGATGCATGAACCCCCTATATTTATATTTTCCTTCCAATTATATATATTGTATATATGTTCATATATTTTGTCAATATATATACTTGTTCATGCAATACGCAATTATGCTATGTGGAATTTGTGTGTCAAAGTATCGAAATTAATTTAGAAGCAATTAAGGGTTTTTAACCCTAGAGATTCAAAAAAAAAATGGGAAAATTGAGATTTTTGCAGCACCACCACGCTGGCTTGAAACCTAGTCGTGTGGAGAAAATGATGTCGTACAGACACCTGGACCATGAACACAGCCTTTTGGGCTTGTTGCCGTGTTGAAAACCAACCAGGCTTCGACCTGGGTTGACCAACCCTATTGGCTTGAAGCCCCGGTCCACATCCTGAGCCAACAACCCGCAAGCTTTTTCTTACTGGGCTTGAGAAAACCCTGACCTATTGCTACCATAGCCAAACTTGCCGGTTGGGCTTGTCCCACGACCCAAAGCCACGGCCTTAGCTTCGCTAGGCCTCACACGAGTTGACCCGTAAGCTAGCTTCTGCTGGGCTTGCTTCCCGCGTTGGTTTCAGCCTAAGCGCGCCAGTAGCTTACTGCTGGGCCTCTTTTCCCTCGGCCCGTGGCCTGTTGCCACTCCAACCCAAGCCTCTAGGTCTTTGCCCTACTCACATCACCTAAGCCCAAAATCTTTTGGGCTATGGTTTTCGAATCCAATGCTCTTTTTTTGGCATTTTAAATCATTTTAACCCGAATGTAATTATAATTTTTGCTTCCATGATCGATCACATACGGTCCCGATCTATTGAATTAATTAAAAGTGACATGCAGTCCATTAATCTGATAATTAATCCAAAATTATTGACCTGAAGATCACTTTTGGACATTATCGATTCAATAATTTATTTGTATACTTTGAACCATTGACTCACTTTCGTAGTCCCAAAGCACTCACATTTGAGTTCTCGAAGAAACTCAAATCCACTACACTTAAATCAGCATATTGCATTATGTGTTTCTTGCAGGAACCTCTCTTTTATGAACTAAACATTCATAAACTAAATTGAACCTATAATTTCAAATTTATTGCCTTTGAAACTCAAAGTTTTCATAAAACAATACACCCATGAAAACCCGACGTTTCTCATGAAAATCATGTCTTAGGACTCGAATGTTCTAATTTTGATGCTTATGAATGATTCATTCCCGTAACACCAATCACAATCTTGTTCCCTCCAATTCAGTGGATTGTCGAACTGTCACAAGTTTGATTTTCTTGATTTGGACGTTTCTAATAGAAACCACTTTATGTGGGGTACAAGACGTGAATCTTTACTTGACTATCAAGAAGCTAAGAAACCATTGAAGACAACAATGGCAAGGAAGAGTTGAATAAGCCTTCGCCATGATCTTCATTCGAAGACTTATGCCCGAAGCATTACAAATGGAAGTACCTCCCGAACAAGGATTCCATGGCTCTTTGGCTCGCTTCTATAGGCCATCTAATCATGAAAGACATTGCCTGAAGCACACCATGATTACGTCCATGAATGAGTACAATTCTGAAGTTTATAAATCCGATCGAATTTTGACTAGAGAATACTTTTCTCGTCCTTCCAAGTTTCTAACTAGCTTCTAAAGCAACAATGTAGAAAAATGAAGTTTACCAAATTCTCGGATCTAATTACTACTCCAAACGTTAGAGAAAAGTATAGACTCAGTTCGGCTGGAGTCTACCAAACAGTATAGACCCAGTTCGGCTGGTGTCCATCAAATGGCTTAACCTAGTTTGGTCAAAGCCTACCAAATGGTGATTCCCTGCTTTGGCAGAGATGCACCAAAGGGCATGCTCTGCTTCGGCATAGATGCACCGAACAATATTGCTTTACTTCGGCAGAGGCCTACCGAACAGACCTCTTCAGCTTTGGTTGAAGCCTACCGAACCCAAGTCCGGGTCTATCTCTCTCATAATCCAATTTTGAGTTTGTTTTTACAACATATGGTAGAATCAGGGCCCGCGAAGGTGTGGCATCATGCTTGAAGCATGATCCTTGGCATCTAAGATCTAAAACTTCAGAATAAGGGATATTATTTCCAAACCTTAACCCTGTAGAATCAACTTCCGTCTTGATGGAATAGATCATTGGTTATGCACTTGTTCATGCCCCTACCAATGTCGTTGAGGAATACCATTCTAGTAAACAATATGTGAGACTAATTTTGCTCCACCAAACATCGTTGGAAGAGCATAATTTTGACATGGGCGGCCTTGTTGGCCGAATCCCCTTAGTCACTTTGGTTTACTTTGTGAACATTTTCCCATGTTCTTGGATTCAAGTTTGGTGTTTGTTTTAGTTATGGATAATCTTATTGATATTGTCTTCGAATACGAGTTAATTGAATCATGTTTCTTAAAACATGTGACCTAATTCAATTAAACACGTGATTAGGTGGGAATGTGGGAAAGTTAGTTGTCTGGATGAATGCGATACTACGCACACTGACTTTGTACCTAAATCACATCTCCAACAATGACTTTATGTCTATCCAACCTGATTAAGAACATTGGCATGCTCCTCGTTATATGAATGATACTGAATTACCATGTCAGAGACCTTATACTCCATTTATTCCAGAAAAACGTTGTTGAGTTTTTTTAAGGATATTCAAGGGAACAATGATCATCACATATGGCTGGCCTGGAGCATGGTGATTGAGCAGTTTACTTTCTTTGGCATGACCTTTTGGGACACTTAGGTCAAACAATGATGATATGATGCATCTCCTTACCCGAAGTAGGGATCTTGTGCCTACAAGCACACTTTGCCAAGCTTGCTTACAAGGGAAATTTGATTTTTTATATCATTCCTTGCAAAGATACGAAATCGCCCTTTTCACAGTGGATTCAAGGGAATATATGTGGACTAATCCAACCAAAATGCAGACCATATAAATACTTATAGTTTTGGTTGATGAATCGACAAACTGGTTGCATGTTATCCCTTAAAGTCTAAGAGACTGGATAATGCCACGGAGTTTATATTGACGGTTTTCGATAAAGTATTACATGTCCTTTGGGTTTATAATTGAACATCGAATTCCTATATTCACCCCAAATGACCTTGCATAGTGATCATAAAGCACCATTTAAATAATCGCCCGGACCTTGGTGAACGTACCAAGTTTTCGGCTTTAGTCTAGGGCTATGCAATCTTGTATGCAGTTATGTTGGTTTGTCTTGAGGCCCATTGCCACCCAACCATTTTGACATTACAGTTGGTTACAGGGTACGAACCTGACGATTTTTGTATTTATGCATTTGGGTGTGCATTCCATGTGTCAAGTTGCACTACCGCAACGTACCAATATGGGTCCTCAAAGAAGGATGTGAATATTTGTCGATCATGATTCTCCCTCACACTACCTCTATTAGAGTCCTTGCATGCGATTTCTTTAGCGTTCATTTGTGGGTTGTCACTTCAATGAGACAGTCTTCCAGCCGTTAGGGGGAGATAGAACATTAACGTTTATGTAGAACGGCGCGAATTTGTGTAGACGTTGCCCATTATGACTCATCTCCAACCTCGTATCACACAAGTGTGATAAGCAAGTGCGATGAGTTCTAGCTTGCAGAATGTTGCTCCAGAAGTATTCTTTTGATCTAGCTAAAGTGACGACATCATATACATGTTGTAAACATGCTTGTAAGGATAAACGTACTTGATGGACGTTGAGTCAACATCTCTGGAGGGTGTGCTACTCTTGTTGGACTGTGTAGATGCCCCTGTTAGATAATCCAGTACACCGATGGATAACCAATCAATCTGTCTTGCCCTGGAGCACGACAGATCACACAACACAACAATGAATCTATACTTAATCGCTGTCTCAAATCATTTCCATCTCATGAGATTAGTCCGGATTACTCTTGAGACTTGAAGTTCTTGGTCCAATATACTAGTTTGGATGAGTTAATGGAATTCAAATGAGATTACCATTGATGATGTTTTCACTTATAGGGTAGCTACCAACATAAATGAAAAGCGACGATATCGAACTGTGTTCCGTTGATTAAAGTGATAACATAGAACTGATTGGACAACTGAAATTACAATCTATATCAAATTCCTTACCAAACTGTGTTTTGGACCTATCGTTCACACACTGCCCAAGGTAACCCTATTGTGTTACAAGTGGGAAAGGAAATGTATGGAGATGAATGAAATAGTTCTCTCAAGCGTCATGTGATTGATAGTAGCATTATGAAATGTGGTTAGTGCATTCTCCATTGGAATATATATACAGAGATTTACATGTAAGTTCCCGCAGAATTACATAGACTGGTTCAAATAGTTCTAAACCACAAAACACCCTCTTAACTTGTTTGAGGCGTTCACTTATGAATTGAAACAATCTGACAGATGTGATATACCCATCTAAATGATTATTTGATCAGTCAGGGATATGAATAAATTCCCTTGCGTGTTAAACTATAAAGGCTTATTTCGATTTGCTAGAGTTACAGTTTATGTCGTTGACACGAATCTCACTAAGACTCCGAAAGAGCTTGAGAAATCTGCCTCGCACCTGAAGATGGAATTTGAGATGAAGGATCTCGGGAAAACTTGTTTATGCCTTGACCTAAAGTTGAAGCAATGTTCTGACGGTATTTTGGTCTACCAGTCGAACTACACCTTGAAGATGTTACTTTTGAGTATACCTGTGATCGTGCATACGTTATATGCAAATGAGACCCTTGAAGAGGTTATGGAATCCGAAATTCCTTATCTAAGTTGAACTTTGTGCTTCATTGTACTTAGCTCATTGTATTAGACAGGGCATCTCCATCGTTGTTGATCTATTGGTAAAGATGCAGCACCGTGTCTACACGTAACCACTGAATTGGTATTAAAGACATACCCTGAACATGCTTCGGATTTGGGAAAATTCCAACACATCTCAAGAGGATCCGATCCCCCTAATCCTCGAAATGATGTTTGCCTTGTTTGTTATGTTGATGCTTGTAGTTCTCATTTGGAAGTTCTGTCAAACTCAGAGGGAGTATCCAGAAGTACACTCACTTGATCTTAATGTACTCTTTTTCCTTATGATTAGGAGCATTTTTCCCACTGGTTTTTGCTACCTAACTAGGTTTTGATGAGGCACCCATCTTGGGCTGATCATACCCTTGTGAGATTTTCTACTTGAGTCCAGAAGACGTATAGTTTTGACTTAATGCAACTTCTCACTTACTCCTTAGTCTATGGGTTTTTCTCCCACCTTGGGTTTTACCATAGCGAGATTTTGTGAGTTTTACCTTTTTATGCATTTTTCCGTTGATCTGAGACTCGCATTCGCTCATTGTGGTGGCGACTTCATCAACTGTACTTACTTCATCGCTGAAGACGTGATGCGCCATTTGTTTGAGTATTTACACACTCATGGGGGAGTGTTCCAATCCTATTAGATTAGGAATGTGATTGTGTAAATCCTAGTGTATCTCTTATATTCATATTAGGAGTTGATTACCTATTAAGAGTTGTGATCCTAAAAGGGTAAGGCCCTAGTACTATAAATAAAGGCACAATGGGGTGGAATAGAACACACCTCACAATTACACATCTCTCTTTCTCTCTACTATTGCCGCACCCCTCTCTTTATGGCCTCCATAATTGTTCAGTAAATTATGCCTACAACAACTATATCATATTAAAATATATTACCTCATTTTCCAAATTTTCTATATTTAATTATATTTATATAATTATTATAGTATTTTTAGGGTTATAAATTTATTAAATTAATATTTTACTTATGGTGTATCAGGTTACCCACGTGCATACCCAGACCAACCCGTTATCTTCACTGGTGCTTATCAGGTTACTCGATTTGTATCGTGTCGACACTATAACCTATTAATTTCATGTCGTTTCATGTCGGGTTAATCGGTCATGTCAGAAATTGTCAGGCCTACTTTCATGCACACTCCTGATTAGGGTTAGTTACACTAATATTCCTTAAGGTTTATCAAATTTTCACAAAACCTCCTAACATTTGAGACATTAAACTAACACCCCTCAGGATTTAATTCACATTCACATAACTCCCTTAGTCAAAATTCTTCTAATGAATTGACAACTTCACCCTTACAACTAATTAATTAAATAATAAATTCCTTGAGGTTTATCACGATTTCACAAAACCCCCTCATGTTTTAATTCACTTTCACATAACCTTTTCAGTCAAAGTTCTGCTACTAAATTCACAACTTAACCCTTTTATTAAAAAGAAATAAATACTAAATGCTCCACTAACAAGTCAGCACAAATTCAATTCGGTTAAATAGATTTGAGTTGGTAGCCAATGGGTGATTATAGTTTGCTTAAACAAAATTTTCTAAAGGCAATTGGTGAAGGTGATAGTTTGGCTAAACATCACTGGAGTCGTAGAATCAACTTGGCTAAGGAGTCTTGAAAATTTGGTTAAACAATAAGATCTCCTTTTTCGACTGGTTATTTATCCTAAGTCTCTGCCGGTGAAGAGTCTTTGACTTTTTTTTGTCGAACGACCTTACTTCATTAGCTTTCTCGGTGAACTGGATTTTTCTAGGATTAGATATTCTCGTGTAACATTTAAAGTTCGACATATCAATGGCCAAACCCCTTTTACTATAAAGTCACTCATCTCCTTTGAGTATCTTTGTCTCTACAATCTAATTCCAATTCAATGGACCTATATTCTCACTAAAATAGTTAAGGTTGCCAAACCCGGTGTAGAAGACCCTGAACTAGAATCCAAGGTTGAGAGTGTTGCTTCCTCAACCAAGGTCGCCTAATTTTGAAGTCGGGAGCACATTCCATCATACCACCACATTCAGAAATATTTGCCTGGCCGAGCTTAGTAGTGAATTGGCATGCCCATAATAGCAATCAACCACCGAAGGACATAATTAACTCATTAAGTTACTCAACCTGCGCGCCTCGAATGCTGTAGTTTTTAGGATCAATAGATATATAGAAGCCCTCAAGTACTAGCTCTCTCTCTCTCTCT
>JADOBS010300484.1:0-10770 GCA_015708375.1 Cydonia oblonga | reverse complement strand
TTATAATCCATTTTTTTGAGAGTTAGGAAGACTTACAGATAGCAATTTATGAGTTTTTTGGATACAGATGATAGAATAAATGATGTAAAATTACAAGGTGTAACCATCGCCAAAACCACTGGCACAATCAAACCAGAAAAATCAAAATCAAAGAATGTGGAGAAAATATAATCAGAATCAAAGAATGTGGAGAAAGAAGGAAATTAAAAATAAAAAAATTATACATATTGAGTGCTCAAAAAAGAAGGAAAATAAAAATAAAAAAATTATACATATTGAGTGCTCAAACCAACAATTCTTCACAAACTGAGTAAAAACTAATTGGTTGTCACAGCGGCAGAGAGGATAAATTAGTAAGAAAATTAAGGATTTTAAACCAGTTTTAATTAGGAGAAGCAATTCTGTTCGTCATGGCAGAGCTCCTTTCGGAGTTTATGCGAAAACAGCCGGCAAGCGTCCATGCTGAGATCAATGGCGGCAGAAAGCGCGACGAAAAGAGCAGCATCAGCCATGCAAGTAACATGCTGCACTCCTACTTGTACCACAGGCTTGCTAACTTTCCCTTCGCCTTCCACGGTTGAACCCGTCACGAAACCTTTCACCGGTGACCTCGAATTCAAACCCGAATCTCTATTTAACCTACTGTCGATGCAAAACTCCCCGCCCTTTTTGACGCTCATTGTGCCTTCGGCAATGGTAATGCTGCTGCTAGGCCCGTTGTCAGTGACAAGCTCAAACTTGTACCCCAAGCCATCAATAGGCCCCCTCTCGCGCCATGCCTCAAGACGGCCCCATGGCTTCCAGCTGCTGATTGAGAAGCCATGGGGTCGGAGGATGAGCCATGCTCCAGGGTTTGACCTGGACACACGGTCCGTACCGGGGGAGGGTACAAAGGGAGTGATCATGGAAGCGGCCGCCACGGGCGAGCCGGATAGGTCGTGAATTGTTATCATCCACCCCTTTCTTTCCCTCCCTGGCCTTTCTCTCTCAGCAGATAGTGTTCTCATCCATCCTCTGTTAATGGTGGTAAAATCTGATTGGAGAGATCTGCAGATTACACACAAAATCAATAACTAATTAATCATTACGATCGTATTAATTTAATTAATCTTCAACAGAATGGAGTTGTCAAACAGGAATATAATCTTAAACAGAACATGTAGAATCTGAGACCAAATATATTTGCACATGGGAGGGAAGTAGGTGACATTTTTCTGTTTGACTAGGTATGCAATGCAACTACCAATAATTATTCAAAGTTCTTATCGTTTCTAAAAAAATACTTTCAAGATTCATCCTTTTGAAACCAAACAACCAATTTACACGGACTTGCCTGGAATACATTCGTGTACTTTGTACAGCCAACGATTAACGGTCATATATGTTGTAACGACATTTAATGACCACATCTGATCGTCAATGAATGATGTATTGAGTACTTTAATGTATCTTAGCTAGTTCCGGAATTCATTTCTCTCCTCTTAAATATATGATTGAATAAGAACAACTAATATATTAAAAAACAACAACAAAAGCTTTTTTTCCACTAAGTGAAATCGGTTATATGAATTCTAAAACACCACTACTCTTAGTCTTGCATACAAGCATTCTAGGCAACATACGCATGGAGTCCTTGATGTTTTAGTAAAAAAATACTTAAACCTCCGTTTTAATATAAAAAATTTTTAAAAAAAAGACCACTTGAGCCATTGTTATTGGACTCGAAAGTTATTCCAATACAAGTTTTGAGTATTTTTTTTCTGACAGTTTGATTTTTAAGTGTTTCTCGTTAATGTTATCAGGACTATTAACCCAATTCAGTAGAAAAGAAGTAATTCATCAAAGAAAGCACATGGAGAGGCACCAACTAGCAAGCCTAGCATGAACAAGAAACGTAATATTCCAAAAAAAGAACCAATGGGCATGTGATTCTTGGACACCAGCTAAGTTACTGCCACTCCAAAATGCCTAATCCAAAACGCAAAAAAAGTAGGTAGCGTTATCCACACAATTATTTTTCCTTCTCATATATATTTCTTAAATTTTTCATACACCTTTCTTAAATTTTAATCATCAAATAAAATGAATTGAAGACGATCATTGATAAAAATTAAGTTTTTCATACAATTTTTACTTCTCATGCCTTTCTTAAATTTTAACATTCTCCAAAATCTAACTCACCCAAAAAAAAAGCACTAGAAAAAAGAAAAAAGTTGATAATTTACACATTCAAGTTAACCGCCATTTCAGGCGCACGTTAGCTAAAGTCAATTATTCTGGACTACAGTGCGCCAGAACCGCAAGTAAAGGAAAACTCACCGGTTTCTCGAGTTACGGTCCGCACTGAACTTGCAGCTAAAAACGGGCTGTCGTATGTCCCGCCCCTGAATCTGGAAAACCACGGGGCTGCACTCCGGCTCACCTCCGAACTGGAAAACGAACCGGGGCTCTGGTTCAGCTCGGACCGTCAAGTGCAGCCTGGCGGAGGGCTTGTCGCGGTCCTTCCCTAACTTCATCCACCCGCTGTGGATCACGGTCGGGTGAGCCCTAGCCGAGTCCAGGTCAATGCTGAGTTGGACTCGGCCTAGCAGCTTCCCACTGGTGACGCCGCATGTCTGGCCCATCCGACCAGTATAAACTGAGACCCGAAGCGCGACGGGCTTCCCGGCAAGCCTCCGGAGCAGGGTGGGGTCCACGTGGAAGCCGGGAGCCGAGGCGGAGGAGTCGGGCGGGGAGTCGCCGGCAGAAGTGGAGAGGTTGAGAAGGGCGGTTTGGGGAGGGAAGTTTTTGATCTTCAGCTGGCAGAAGCAGGGGGTGGTGGAGGAGTGGACTCCCGGACCGGCGGGTCTGGTGGCGTGGGGGAGCTTGAGAGCCAGAGCGTCGACATTGAGACGTACGAAGGGGCATGGATCCATTGCGTTTTTGAGAAGTGGGAGTGGAGGAGGAGGATGAGGAGACAGCTTTTGTGGAGTGAGGGAACTGAAAAATGGAGGTTGTGTTGTTTGGATTATAATGTTACCATTTTTAGCGTTTCACTTTTTTTTTGTTTCCATTTTTTCTTTATGTTTGTATTGTGGAGTGGATATTCTCTGTATTTTATTGTCGCCAGGTGAGATTGTATTTTGGTGTGTCATTTTTTCATTTAATTATATTTTCTACTACAATTGGTGGACCATTTTGCTTCCTAAAAGCGTTTATGATTTTAGCGAGTTATTTTTGTATGTATATCATATTGTAATTTGTATGAATTGGAAAAAATGACATTTTTCTTTGAATAGAAAAGTCGTGAATTTGAAAAATAAAAGAAATAACAGGATGCGATCAATGTTTTCTACGTGTTAATAAACGTATAAAAAATCATAAGTCAAAATAATCTCATGTTTTAGAAAACACAAAAAAATCATAATTTAAGCATATTAAAAAAAACAAGAATCGATATGAAAAGATGGTGAAATGCGAATTTTACCTTATATCAGCGAAATAGAAGAAAATAAATGAATGTTGATGATATCTATCGATTTACTACAAAAATTTTGCCGCAACTCATTGCAAATTTCCAGTTTTTGAAATTTATTTTTTAAAGATGTTTCCTTAATTTCGATTAAATCTAAATGAGTTGACATACTCATCTTATTGTAAATAATCAACCAGAATTGATATTGTTAATAATCAACTAATATCGTATTAATATATTCATCAATATTTTCATAAATTGCATATTGATGTTTTTACCTGTATCAATATTTTACACACTATATCAATCAAACAAATGATTATACGATTTGGATTAACATTGTGATAATTGGAGTTGAGTTGGCGATTGACTCAAGAGTCAAGACTTAGAAAGTCATATGAAAAGCAAAAAAAAGGATGACGCAAAGGATAAAACGCAAAGGACCAAGAAAAGGAAAATGAAGTGGACCCCACAAGTGTGTCAAGTGGGGTCAGAGCACAGCTTGGCAAAGGCTGTCACCACGTTCTCATTCAAAAGCCTGGACAGAAAGGGATGATTTCGTAATCTCTTCCATCAAGTTCTTCTCGTTCATTAATCTGAATTCTTGAAATTTAATCCAACAGGTACATAAATTTATTTTAAAAATTATAATAATTTTAACTGAAATTTATTTTAAAAATTATAATAACTTTGACCGTTAGATTGAAATAACTTGGTGAAAGGCATCCGGGATCCCTTTCCAGCCTGGACAACCTGGATTGGATTTGATTGTTGTGTGACCTTTTGTCTTTGCAAAACGACTTACAACCACTCGCCGGAAATAAAAGAAAGCACTAGAAGCTCCCCACGTGGCTTTTCGTTTTTGTTGGCGCCGTCTAATCGGCGTTCAAGACAGTTGTTTTTAATTGGATCAATTTTCATAACACAGATACATCGTTATTGAGAGATTTCGTGCAAATATTTTTCCTGTCAACTTGACTAAGCAAAATATGACAAACGATTCATATTTTTAGAAGAAATTTTTTTGTTGCTGATCATTTGGCTAGCTTGAGCTATAATATGAATTTGGGGTTTGCAGTTTTCATGATCCTCCTATGTGGATTCGGATAGTGTTGATGAATAATTGCTCAGGAATCACCACGATTCGTTTTGTTTGTTCTGATGTTGTTTCTTGGTTTTGTTTAAAGTTTTTAACCCCCTTATTTAACTCGAAATAAAACGCGTACACAGTACAACATAGTGTCTATATTCTCGTGCTATAAAAGTCCATCCATCTTCGACCACGTTAACATTATTAATCTTTCATTGGGTGTTGAATTATTTGCTCCTATGACATGTTAAGTATGATGACAACTAAACGTCATGAATAATCATCTCATATTTTCAACTATTTCCCTCCCTGTATTTTCTGCTTACTTGTCATTAGATAAGTCATAGGAGCAAATAATTTTGTTCAGAAGCCTACTTATATCTCATGAAAAGAGTAACCTCAAGCCAACAAGGCTTCCTTTTTTATGAAGTCAGTGGACAATGTCTATTGTACGCAACTTTACTCCTATATCGTATGAATTAAGCATATTTCTGATTAAATTCAAAGACAATTTGAAGAAAAACAAAATGCCCCAACTTAGCAATATGCGAACAAGTGAACAAAAGATTGGTGAGAATTCATAACAAAAATTCTAATTGGTCCACAAAATTAAATGGTCAACAACTAAGTCTTATTCAAGGTGCATGCATTGCCCCAAGAAAAGAAATTTAATTTCTCGAGTGTCAATATTAATTAAATGTCATATGCAATTTTTTTTTTTGGGGTGCATTTTGGAATGTTTTTCTTTTAATCCATTTTGTCACTAGTGGGGGAGGTTATTTTATTTTATTTTTATTTATTTTTTTAAAAGAGAGAAAATTATTGAAATTTGAAATGATGAGTTAGTATAGTTTAGGCGAGCAAGTAGTATAGTTTAGGCGAGCAAGAGAACACATCAACGCTCGATAATCAGCTTCAAATTTTCAAGCTACTATTTTCCAAAAGTATTTCCCACAAAAATGTTTATGAACAACAAAAAAATGCTTTTTAGAGAAGCATTTTCAAACCGCGAAACGATAGAAATAAGACAGGTAATTAACTTGATTAACTAGTTGATTAATTAAACCTTCATGATTTTTGGTAGTAATTACCTTATCTAATTCGTCACCGGTGGGCACGTATATTGATATGTGGGGAGCAAGCGTGTAGGTATACCACATTTGATTGTTTGGCAATGTCTCGTTCAAACCATGATGCTTGTTGCATCGCTACGCTTCCGATGTTTCACTCCTATAAAGCCATATAATAATTGTTTCTCATCTTTTTTGTCTTCGTGGTGGGTCGGAAGATAGCTCATAAAATTAAAAATTATGTCAACTCTTCATTAATTATTAGTAAGTGAGCCACGTATGTGAAAGAAAAAAAAAAATTGGAGAGTAGACGGAAATTTATATTTTTAGTCTCACATGTGAAGCTTACAAGCTAATAATTAACAAAGAATTGACAAAACTTTTAATTTTGGGCTTATATCCTGACAAACTTCATCACATGATTTTAAATTTTAATTTTTTTTTAATACAGAAACTATCTTCCGACTACCCTATTATTACGGAGCTTATTAATCCAATTAAACCTAAACTTTAATCCCACAACCTTAATTAATTATTAGCCAAAAGTAAGAGGTTAATAGCAACAACAATATTTGACAATATAGTACCACTCTGTCGGCTGGCTTTACTTTGTGTTGCAGGGACAAGAGGCATCATGGGGCTTGTGAGTTTACAAACTTAATTTCATGCACTTATTAAGAACTGATGTAATTAATCCGTCCGTAGCAAGACTAGTCGAACTTTTGATGTGAATGCGTGGTCTAGCATCGAGTACTTCCGGTTGTGTGAAACTAAACGAGAGTTGATAAGTCGACCAAATGTGAGAGTAACGTGTGAAATTAACTGAGAGTTGAACTGTGATCAAAATATGAGAGTAAATGTTATACATTAGAGTGATGATCATGTCTAAAGCAAGTTTTTCCTTTTTAATGTGAAGGCTCGTTAGAACCAAACCCTCCTTATATTTAAGCGTGAAACCGAACGAAAGTCGATCTCTCATCATCATGAGGACGAGAGTAAATTCTTTACCATCAAAGCTTTTGGCGTTGTCATTAGGAAACCACTATTACACGAATCACAATTTTCACACTCCTGTTTACCTGTTTTGCATTCATTCCTTTGTTTCTAGTTTTGGAATTAAATAAATTAAAAGAGAATCAAAAGACAAAAACAAGATGATATGAAACACATAAAACGGTCAGTGCTATCCACACACTTATTTTTACTTCTCAAACCTTCCTTAATTTTAAGAAGATCAACGACCAACAATTAACAAAGGTGTGTGAGAAGTAAAAATAAAGTGTGAAGAACACTATCCATAAAAAGCACAAACGAAGAAACTAAGAGTGCGAAAGAAGAAACCGGAAGTGCGAAAATCACATGCCTTAGCTAGCTAGTATACATTGAACGTGTAGTGCGTGAACATAACACAGTATATGGTGCATCCATTTCGTTCTAGTTTTGCCCCTTTGGTCTTTTTACAAAACCAACTCAGGTGACTTTTCCTTATAACATTTATAGGCAAGCATTTGAGCAAAGCAGCATGGCGTTGCTGGTGAAGATATCAATTAATATATAAGAAGTTGACAGCAGCAGCAGCAGACAGGTCATTCGGGCACACTGTATAATCTCCTACGAAGATTGGGTAGGTTTGGTTTGGTCCACCACGACCATAATTGGTGCGGTGATGATATTCTTCTAAATCAAACCATAAATTATGGAAATTTAAGACTAACTAATTCTTAATCATGCATTAGGACCCTCTAGAACCCACTGCATGATGATCAGTTTAGGTGAAACGTATGATGAAGATATGTCTCCCTATAAAATGTTTCATGCAACTTTTTCTCTTCTTAGTCAATGAGTTGTAGCTTAAATAGATTTGTGATATTAATCTTATAAGTGGTGGATTTCGAGATCACATCGGAAAAAAAAAAAATTTATTTTGCATGTATTTATAAGTACTTGGATTACTATTTATATTGTCAATTAGTTTTATGTTGAAATCCAACTTTATTCATGATATCAGATCAAGTTGGTTTATGTGTGAAGTCTGACCCCCACACGTGCCTCACGTCACTCAATTATGTTGTTCACGTGTTAGGCTTGAAATTCACCACACATAAGAGAGTACAATAGTGTAGTGTTGGGCAAATGCATGAAGATGCGCAAGGGTAGACGCTTTCAATGACAAGGGTGGTCAGCTGTACACCCAAACTGTGAAAAATCTCTGTACCAGACTGGATTTGCCCACCCAGTAGTTGGGAAAGGAAAGTTGGTGTGGGGCTGCATATTACACGGATGTGAAGGTAAAAGAGTTCCAAATCGGTAAAAAGAGAAATCTGGCAAATGTTTATAAGAGGTTAAGCTACTATTCATATTGTCAATTGGTTTTATAGTGAAGCTCCAACTTTCTTCATAGTATCAGAGCAAGTTAGCTTGCGTGTGAAGCCTAGCGGACACATATACCCTACGTCACCTAATTCAGGTTGTTCACATGTTTGCTTGAAAATTGATCATACATGAGGAACGTGTGAGGATGTAAAGGTAAAAAAGTTCACATCGGTGAAAAAAAAAACCTTGCAAGGACTTATAAAATGTTTGACTATTCTCCATGTTATCAATTGATTTTATAATGGAACTCGAACGTTCTTCGCATATTTAGCTTTTCTCTTCCATTTCAACCCCATTTCACCAAAATTCACCCACTTTATCTAAATTTCTACATCTCAACCCCATTGCACTCCTAACTTTTGGGTTAGTGACCTGTAGGCTCAGTGGCCCAGATACCCCATAGCCAGCTGTTAACTTTTGGGTCAATTCCCAGCCCAACTTCAATTCATAGGGCTCAACCCAAACAAGCACATACTCAGCCCAATTAACAACCCAACCCAATTGCAAGCGGTTCGCACGTGCGAGTACCAAAGAACGTGTACGAAAGCGATGGTCTTACGGAAGCTTCTGGGAATCTGGTTCTGGGTTGTCTTTTTTGTACGAGGCTATGAGCAAACCACTTCTTCCCTTGCCTTCAAATCGAAGTTATTTGATCGAACCCAGCAATTAGGAACTGGACAGAGATCTCAACTGGGTCACCGCTCAAATTAGCTTTCTTCAATTCTGGTCCAGCCATCAGCCATGTCTTCTCCTGCCGAGTAATACTAATACCCTCTTCTTTCTTATCTCTATTTCGTTCTCAGATTCATAGATTATTATTACGTATTATTTCTGCCATTATACTTGAATTTATATATTGGGTTTTGATTTTGGTGCTGTTACATTTTACTAGGTTGCATTTTATGGTGTTTTTGTTTAGCTATCTTTTAGCAGCAATTTGAATCCTAAACTTGAGTTCAACTGTGCTGTGTACAACATGATAAACCCCTTTTTTTATGTTTTTTTTGAGAAAAGATGATAAACCCAATTCTTAAATGGGAGTTCTTGAGATGCTAGTGTTGGTTGTATGAAATGTTTTGGACTGTTTGCTGTTTGCATTGGTTTCATGGCCCTGAGGACGTTGAGTTGCTGCCCCGAGAAATAGCATAGCAACGAGCGGTTTATTGGATTGATGACAGTATAGGGTTTGATTGATATATTGTATATGATTTTATCTTCATAATGGCTCTGCTCCTGTCCACGATGATTGAGTACGATCATCCAGCTATCTGGTGCATCTTATTGTTTTCCCTGAAGATACAGTTGCTCCGATCACAAGTTACAACCATATATTATTTGCTTGTTTCAGATGGTATCAGTCACTCCCACCCATAAGCAAGGCTTATGGTACCCTCTGTGTAATTGCAACAACAGCCTTTCAATTGGGGTTTTATGATTGGAAAAGTATTGCATTAGTGCATAAACTAGTATTCTCACGTTTCCAGGTATGTATCCCATCAGATAATATAAGATTTGTGCTTAGTTGTTACGATATCAATTGGGGATTTTGAACTTCACCATTCTTTGTAGGTTTGGAGGTTGTTTACAAACTTCTTTTTCCTTGGAAACTTCTCCGTCAACTTTGGAATCCGCCTTCTGATGATGTAAGTAATAGTTTTATGGTATACCTAGTCAGATGAATTGAAAATAGATCTTTGTCAGTCTATACTTCTGTAAGTAATAGTTCTATAGGATACCTAGTGGTACTTCTCCTTTTAGAAAGCATACAACTTTCCCTTTAGTGCAGCATGTTATCTAGTGGGAGACAGATTCGTACTTATTCAACTAATGGATCAACCGATGTTTGAATAATGGAACATAATTATTCATGCACTAATACAAGAATGTTAATTATTGCACAGAGCAAGATATGGAGTTCAACTTGAAAAGGGACCCTTTGATCGACGAACAGCAGATTTCTTATGGATGATGATATTTGGAGCCACGACATTATTGGTGCGTGAGTTATCATCATCATACTCTTGCTTTTTAATCTGTTTCTTCAGAAAGGTCAAGTCTGTTTTGCTGTGGTGTCTAGGCTAACTTACAATTACATTAGCTGTCTCTAGAAATTAAAAGGGATTTTTTTTTTTTTTTTTAAACTCAAAAGGCTGATTTTACTTCGGTTTTACTCTTCATCCTGTATCCTTTTTATCTTCCTGTTCAGTGTCAATCTACTATTGCAACTTTTTTTTTTTCTGATAGGGAAATATACTATTGAAAATTTTCAACTTGTGGAAGTTGTTGCGCTTGTGATTATGTCTCATATAGTGTAGCTTCATAGGATCTTGTTGTGATTGAATTGTACGCCAATCATATTTCCTGTTTTCACCTTTACTCTTGTCTTGAAATTTTAGGTTTTATCTGCTATCCCTATATTTTATTCTCCTTTCTTGGGGATATCTCTCGTGTTCATGCTTGTTTATGTCTGGAGTAGAGAATTTCCAAATGCCAACGTCAACATATATGGTCTCGTGCAACTAAAGGTACGCACATTGGTATACATACAAAGTTTCTCTTGGGTGCTTCTGTTTTGTAATTTATCTACATCTACTTATTCATAATGTCTGGTGCATGCAATTTCTGTATATTGTGATTGCAGGCGTTTTATCTTCCCTGGGCAATGCTTGCTTTGGACGTCATCTTTGGTTCCCCAATTATGCCAGATCTGCTGGGAATCATTGCCGGACATCTGTTTTACTTCTTGACTGTGTTGCATCCATTGGCAGGTGGAAAGAACATAT
>JADOBS010300483.1:0-10770 GCA_015708375.1 Cydonia oblonga | reverse complement strand
GAAAACTTGCAAGTAGGGCTTCATACCACTCCCAAATCAACTCTAGTAGATCTCAATTCTGTGTGAAGAGGGATATGGCAAACATGTAAAGTATTAAGTCAGCCACGTGATTTCCTGCTAAGTGCATCTGCCACTGTGTTCGCACGACCAATGTGATACTCAATTGTGCAATCATAATCACTGAGCAATTCTATCCACCACTGCTGTCGAAGGTTAAGATCTTTCTGGGTGAAAATGTATATGAGGCTTTTATGATTCGTGTAAATCTTGCACGTTTTCCCGTAAAGATAATGCCTCCAGATCTTAAAAGCAAAAACAATGGCCCCTAACTCAAGGTCATGCGTAGGATAATTCATCTCGTGGGGCTTCAATTGTCGCCAAACATAAGCAATCACCTTGCCATGCTGCATTAACACACAACCCAAGCCATTCAAGGAAGCATCATTATAAATCTCAAAGTTACCACTGTTATCCGGAAGTGCTAAAACAGGTGCATGAGTGAGGCAATACTTTAACTGCTGAAAACTTTGCTCATAATTATTGTTCCACTCGAACTTAACTTCCTTCCTAGTTAACCTCATCAGTGGTAGAGCAATAGCTGAGAAATCTTTTACAAAATGTCGATAATAACCAGCTAGGCCCAGAAAACTCCGTACTTCCATGACAATATGAAGTTGTTCCCAGTTCTCTACTGCAGCTACCTTCTGAAGATCCATAAGAATACCCTGAGCTGAAATCAAATGTCCTAAGAACGACATTTGATTCAGCCAGAATTGACATTTACTAAACTTAGCATACAGTTGATGCGCCCTTAATTTCTTCAAAACCAGAATGAGGCGTCTAGTATGCTCCACCTTAGATTTAGAATATACCAAAATATCATCAATGAAGACAATCACGAACCCATCAAAATACGGGCGAAATACTCGATTCATCAAATGCATAAAGGCTGCCGGAGCATTCGTTAACCTGAATGGCATCACGAGGAACTCATAATGACCATAACGAGTCCGTAATGCTGTATTCAGAACATCCTCACGCTTGATCTTCAACTAATAATACCCAGATCTCAAATCAATCTTTGAGAACACACAAGCACCCCGAAGCTGGTAAAAAAGATCGTCAATACGAGGCAACGGATAACGGTTTTTAATCGTCACCCGGTTTAATTGTCGATAATCATTACACAGCTTCAGAGTTTCGTCTTTCTTCTGCACAAACAGTATTGGAGCCCCCCATGGTGAAGTATTAGGCTGAATGAAACCCTTATCAACAAGTTCTTATAACTGGGTTTTCAATTTCCTTAATTTAGCAGGAGCT
Source organism: Cydonia oblonga (assembly GCA_015708375.1). NCBI lineage: Eukaryota > Viridiplantae > Streptophyta > Magnoliopsida > Rosales > Rosaceae > Cydonia > Cydonia oblonga. The sequence continues at coordinate 9,450 of JADOBS010300483.1, read as the reverse complement.
ATTCGATAAGGGGTTAAGGAAATAGGATCAGTACCTGGAATTAATTCTATAGTAAATTCCACCTCACGATCTGGTGGTAACCCAGGTAAATCATCAGGAAAAACATCAAGGAAGTGCCTAACTACCCGAACATCCTCCACACGAGTAGAAGTACCCTCGTCCAGCACCACATGAGCTAGATAACCCTGACATCCTTTTCTCAACAATTTCTTCGCTCTCACGGCCGAAATAACGCCCCGTCTCAATCAACAACACTCGCCCAAAAAAGTGACTACAGGCAAGCCTGGGTGATGAAAAGTGACACCCTTATCATAATAATCCATCTTAGCACGATTGTAATGTAACCAATCCACGCTCAGAATAACATCGAAGTCAACAATATCCAGAGGAACCAGATTAGCGGGCATGATGGCATCCTCAACGACAATAGGACATCCTTGATACTCCCAGCTAACATAATAGATTTCACCTCTAGGCATCAAAAATTCTAGCTTGTAACAGAGGGATGTAGGGTAGGGTTGAGTCTTTTTAGCAAACATATGAGAAATGACAGAATGCGTATCACCATAATCAATTAATACTCTAGCAAAATGACCAAGAATATTCAACGTACCCATAATCAAGTCAGGGTTGCTCTGAGCGTCTTGCAGAGTGATATGATGAACACGACCATGCGCCTGCTGTCGGCCTCCACGACCTCTATTCCCTTGATTTCCACGTCCCTGCATACCTCGTTCCTGACCAGGCTGGTTAGGCTGCTTAGTCGATCGAGTATTACTAGAAGCAATCTCAAAGTTCTAGGACTATCTTCTGAGATACCACTGTGATCCACCACCTCGATATGATGGATATGGCATGTAACCTCCTGGATACTGAGCGTAACCACCCTGATGATATGGATCGTGTGGGAACTGATATGGTCATCCAAAATATGGAGCTATATCTCCCTAATAATGGTATGCTTCACCATAACCCGTCGGGATATAACCACTTGGCCCTGAACCTGCTGAACAGGAACTGGTGGTGGTAAGGCAGGTGGCTGGAGCTTTTGCAGGCTTTGTGGGCATTGATTAGCCCGGTGTCCTGTCTGACCACAAACAAAACTTCCTCTGTTGCCTTGTCTACACTCCCCAAAATGCCGACTATTACACCTATGATAGAGGGAGCACCAGAACTGTTAAAATCTTTCTGTCTTTGGAATCGGGAACATCCTGAAAATCGCCCGCCCCTCCGCGGTGCAGTAGAAAACAAACCACCACTGGATGAACCAGAGCTAGTACCACTTCGTTTAAAGTTCTGTGTTTTGCGAAGACCCTACGATGACTGCCTTTTATCTTTATTCTTATTTTCTTTTGGTTATTATCGTTTTCTTCCTCCTCATCACTATCATCTAGAGCATTCTCAGAGTCCTCAACTCGAAGTAGAACTTCATAAAACTTTTGATATGTAGAACAGGGAGTCATAGTCGCCATAGAATGCCACTTCTTTAGAGTACCCCACTTAAAACGTCGAAGCATCTTAGCATGATTTGCAACAATCTCCAGACAATATCGGGACAAAATCAGTGAACTTTTGATAATACTTAGTAGCTGACATTTTCCCTTGTTTCAAATACAAGAATTCTTCCCTCTTACGATCCAAATATTTTGGGGTACAAATCTCTTCTGGAATAGATGCTTAAAAACCTCCCAATATGCAGCTTCTTCCGGTGACAACTGAAAATATTCTTGCCTTCACCAGGATGCAGCCTCCTCACCCAAAAACCAAGTGGTCGTCTTGACCTATCTATCCTCAGGGAAATTTCCATGTCGCTGCATCACTCGAAAAGTTTTCTCTACGTGGTTGAGCCAACGCTTAGCTCCCTCGGGCCCTCAGTACCAACAAAATTATTCAACTTTAAGTTATATACAGTCTCCAATGGGAGGACATAACAAGGACTGAATAGCATTAGCAATAGCTTCACCAAGTTGGGCAATATCAGGAAAATTAGATTCAAAAGAAGTACGCGGCTCTCTACGAGGCGGCATAGTTCTAACATAACACATCAAAATGATTAAAATACCCACAAAATATGCAGGACTGCCAAACTTGGCTCTGACACCAAATTGACACACCCTGACCTAAATCAAGAAGTGTTGGCCGTCACGTGAGGATGACGTAGCCATGTGCGCAGTGTGGAAGTAACAGGGATATGAAAATGTGGGTGAAGAAAAACCAAACTAGCTAACTTACACTAGATAAATATATAAGTGCACGTGAAGGTATTTAAAGTGTAGATACACATATTCAGAGCATAGGTAACCTAAATGCAGTCCAGCCAGCTAATTATTAATTATACAAAGATATGAAAGAAATTCCTACATTATTTAAAGTCTGTGAGAACCACCATAGAGTCCTCATAAGCCACCAACACGAACGTCTAACTAGAACCTGAATGGGAGGAAACAGAAAACGTGAGTGGGATAAAACAAAGCTTTTCAAAACCATTTCTCTTTCCAAAAATAATAACCTCTCACCATAAAGCCTATACAATTTCCCAGAAAATAATAATACATACGTATATAGAAATCAGGCTTGAGAGCAATGAAAACCAAAGTATATGCCATGTCAAGTATCTTAGTAATAAATATGTAAGCCAGGTGTTGTGAATCAATATAAAATGATATGTCAGCTGGAGTCGCCTAACGTGACATGTACGGCTGAACCTATAGCTCATAAACCAACTCATGCACACTAGTTGGAACCACCTATTGTGGTCTATACAACAGGCTAGGTGTAAATAAGTACGCTTAGGTGCTACAATCACGTGAACGCTATGCGATGAATCGCGGATCACCTACGAGTCAGAACCACCTAATGTTGTCTGTACGACAGGCAAACTTGGATCCAAGGTGAGCGTGCGGTGCGGGAGGTGAACGACCATGTGAAGGGTGTGCCCTGGCCTCGGGCGGGAGCACTAACACCGAGGTACAAGATAATGAGCTCTAAATGCATCTACGTATAACCATAAACAATGCAACCACTATCATGCTACAGTACTCACCTGAACTTACCTAGCTTCCGCAGTGTCATACAATATTATGGATACGCATACTAATGCATATACTAAAATGAAATGCAAGTATGACATGACACTTAAAAAAAACATAATTCCATTTAGATCAGTTTCTGAGCAAATGTAATACATATATACGTATATATAGAAAACGAAAAGCCCACTCACTGGTATGTAGCAAGGTCATAACCCCCGAGTCTCTCCTAGCTACGCTCGTCCTCTGGGAATGTCTCACCTATATGTGAAACAACTAATTTAACGTTAATTCAAAAGTACATAACCAAAACTGTGTAATAACTTCTAATAGGTTGCTCAATTGGGGTGTTGGAATATAACATCGTGGCCTACTCAACACCACGAGCATCCCCATATATTTAGAAAAATTTATGATGTCTCACGCACCGGCCAAGGCATGGCTACATGCGCGGGCACGCGCCTGGCACGTTGGACGGAAACCCTAACGGCTTTAGGGAATATTCCGTTAAATAGAAGCATATTCCGTTAGATTTACCTGACGCCGTTAGTATATTCTATCAAAGTTGACGGAATATTCTTTGTCTTTTCCAATGGTCTTTGATAGAGCCGCCGCGGGATGCCGTCTGCAACGCCGGATTCTGGAAAATTTTAAAACTTTAATATCTCCCTCATTTCCCAACCAAAATTCACGAATTTTATATGGATTTGAAGCTCTTGAAGTATAGAACACAACCATACCTATTTGAAGTCCTAAAACTGATGAAAAGCGGTCGGAAAAACCTTCGAAACTTCTGGCTAAACCTGCAACTCGGTGAATCATTTTATCTCGACATTCTATCCACTCCAAAACTACCCTAGGGTCCACTCCAAAACTACCCTTAAGTCTCGTTAGTGTTGATTAGGACCCATTTAGAACCCTAAAACCTTGTAGAACCTCGACGATCATGTCAGAGTAAACTTCCACCTTGTCGGAGCTCGTGAGTTCTCGGGTTTTTTAAGTCCTTTCTTCAAACCAACGGTTCTACCAGGCTTGTGAAGTCGAGAAGAGGATGATAATAACCTAAGTGGGTTCGATCTGTGACGTTTTGATGGTGTTTGAGGGTTGGAAAGCTAGGGTCGTACGGACGAGAGAGAGAATTCGAGAAGGAAAGAGGGGGTGAGGGTTGTGTACGTGTGTATGTGTGCGTGTGTCATCAGGGGTTGGCCAATTTAAAATGGTCTCAAGCCCTAATTGGGCTATAGAATTTAGGGCTTACACAAATGAGTCCAGATAGGAATAAAAGCAAACCAATCTCACTTATTCATCCGTAATGTTTTCGTTACAAACCTGATTTGGCCCCAACTCGCGTCAACGCGCTCACGACGTTGAATACGATTTAATTACGACGATATAAATAAAAATTTAAAACCACAAATTCACATCCACGTCACCAATCCAACGAGGGCATTATCGTCATTTTCAGACATTCGGGGAGAATATATACATTTATTCTGGACAGGTCATCACATGAGACATTGAGAATAGCTCTAGAAATTTCTAAAATGACTTGTTAACCCGACACAAAATTAACAAGTTATCGGGTCAGCTCAATAACGAATCAGGTCATTATCGAGTAACCCGATAAACACCTGTTAATATAAAAGGTTGGTCCAGGTATACACGTGGGTAACACGATACACGATAAGCAAAATATTAATTTAATAATTTTATAACCCTAAAAATACTATAATAATTATATATATGTATATATAATCATATATATAATTATAATACATATATATTATATATGATTGTATTTAGAGAAAATTTGGAAAATGAGGTAATATATTTTTATATGGTATAGTGCTATTGTTTTATTTATTTCATAATTATTTTGGTAAACTTCTCATAATTTGAATGGTTTATAATGTTTGGTTCTTAATAATACTTAGTTTATGCGGAAGAGAGTTCTGATGTGAAAAAACTTACTGAAAACATCATCAACATAACGCTTAAAGGTAACAGCTAAAGTTCTAATACAATTTCTTCATGATGATCAATGAAAAGTGAAGGATTTTCTAAAAGGAATAACATGCAAGCTTTGAGTTTCATTAACAAGATTTTAACTTCTGAGAAAGGTTTCACAACCTTGAAATTAAAAACTCCTTCATTTTACATATCCTTGCATATTTGATATTTTGTAGTAGACTAGTAGTGTATTGGTAACGAAAAATGTGTTTTTATGTTTTGAAGTAATATTTATATGGCAATATTGTCACATCCCCGCCCGGCGTCCACCATATCCCGGGCCCGCTCCACCACCATAGCACGATATTGTCAGCTTTGGGCCCCAACCACGCCCTCACGGTTTTGTTTCTGGGAACTCACACGAGAACTTCCCAGTGGGTCACCCATCATGGGAGTACTCTCGCGCGCTACTCGCTTAACTTCGGAGTTCTGATGAAACCTGAAGCCAGTGAGCTCCCAAAAGGTCTCGTGCTAGGTAGGGTTGAGAATATACATTTAAGGATCACTCCCCTGGGCGATGTGGGATGTCACAAATATGGTATGTGCAAATTTTAAGGAAAAAAAATATTTCTTAACAGGTCATAACGGGTGTGATACGACACGACCTGTTAAGATAACATTTGTTACACAAAAACGACACGAAACATGGAAAACACGACCCGTTTGCCAAGCCTAATTGAGAAGGATAATGCTAGGTAGGAGTCAAATTTTTTGCCCAATTACCGTGCCAACCTAATTGCTAACCGTACCATACCGATTTTGTGCCAATTGTAATGGCAAGGTATTGTGCCGAACCAAAATTTTTTTGGTACAGTATTGGTAATTGATATCATTAACAATGGTATTACCACACCGTACTGTACCGAAAGATATAAATATATAGTACATAATTTATATATATAAACAACCATATAATATTTCAATAATATTTAGTAAAAACCCATCATTGCATGTCATTCCTTCGACACTCTCTCTCTTTGACGCTCTCTCATTCTCTATACGGATTGGTGTTTAGGGCTGCGTTCGGTTAAAATCGGTTCAATTTTTTGCCAAAATCGAAACCGAACCGAAATTTCGGTTTGGTTCGGTTCAGTTCATTTTTTTTTTCGGTTCGATTTTTTCGGTTGAGTTTCGGTTTTTTATTTTTATTTTTTATTTTTTTTCAAAAAATGAAAAAATTGAAATTTTAAATTTTAACATCTCTAATACAATCATAACATAAGCATTCCGACTAGAATCAAAGACAATAAAAATAAACATTTAAAAGTTGAACTAAAATCATCAATCAGGTCATCCAAAGTCCAAACCAACTACCCCACAACACAAAAATCGAACAAATGACTTAGAAAAGTTAAATTGTATGATGTTGTTCAAAGATCAGGGTTGTTTGCTTGTAATTGCATGTTGACAACTTGATTAGTAAAAGTAATGCGTGGGTGGATTTATTTATTGTGTTGGATTCTTTTCCATCACAAATTACGCAAGTAATCTGTCCGAAATAAATGTTTATGGATTCTGTTACATGTTATATGATAGTAGATTTGGAAAAGGAAGCTGGGGCAGAAGTAGACAGTGTTGTGGAGATGGATGTAGGTACTTCAGGAGGAGGTCTCGTTCCGGTACCTTATGTGGAGGAGAAATAATAGGTTAGGATTTAGAGTTTTTAAAGGTTTTTTTTATAAATATTTTGAGCTTAAAGTTTGGCAACACATTGGGTTTAGCACATTTTAGCTTACAAATTGGGTTTAGAAAATATATAATACCCAAAACAAATAATTAAATAAATAAATAAAATTAATTTAATTAATTCGGTTTGGTTCGGTTTCTAGACCACTAAAACCGAAACCGAACCAAAAGAATTCAGTTCGGTTCGGTTTTTTCGGTTTCGGTTCGGTTTGGTTTTCGGTTTTTTTCGGTTTTTGGTTTTTTGAACCCACCCCTATTAGTGTTGATGTGCTTGCTGCCAATAGTTTTTTTACCTTAGGACTTTTATTTGGGTTTTTCTAATTTAGGCTACAATATATAAGATAAAGTTATAAAAATAGAAGAAAAAAAAAACATTTGGACCTTAACTTGGGTTGAAAAAAAAATCATATTTGGGCAAAAAAAGTAGGCCAAAATAAAGTAGCAATTACCATTACTATACCATGCCAACTGAACTATTTGGCATACAGAAAATTTGGTATGGTAATGGTAGTAGATTTTGTCATACTAAAAATTTGGTATGGTAATTGGTACAAGGTTTTGGTTCGGTAACTGTACTAGAACCATCCCTAATGCTAGAGAGACCAAATTTGTCACAGCCCGTCCCTAATTTTACAATTGTATAAAGTTTTAATAAACGATTTTACAAAAATGCCCTTTGAGGCATGCACATTGTTCGAGGTTAATCGTTGTGTCGTGCAATGTAAGATTTGTTTTCTTGGCATAACCTCGTACTACTCATTGCTATGGACACGTGGGCGTAGACGGTTCGTGATTTGGAGTTATAACGAAGAAGTTATTAAAGTTTGAAGTTTGGGCATTTTATGAATTTTATTATAAAAATCTGGTGTGCCATTTGGATGGCCCAGATTAAAGGAAATCTGAAATGGATGGCTCAGATGTAAGGGAAAGAAAATCAAAATAAAAGGATGAAGGAAGGTCTTGTGTGTGTGTGTGTGCGTGACTGGTGGAGAAAATAAGAAAAAGGATTGGGCAAAACTGCTCAACCAGAAGGAAGAAGAAGACAGCTCCGGGAGAGTTTCGAGAGAGAAGCTGGGCGAATGGGGAGAAGAGAGAGAAGTTTCTGGCCAATCAGAGAAGGGGAAAGGAGGAAAGGAGACAGGGTGAGAAGCGGAGGAAGAAGAACAGAAATGAGTTTTCAACCCGCAACCCGCGTGACCCGGTGGGTTTTCCACCCATTTTAGTCGAAATTTCTTCATTTTTCTGGTGAGTTACTTCAAACCATCACTTGGAAAACCCTCTATGATCTTCCCTCTTCCTATTACACCCCAAAAATCAAGGAGTTTGGCCTTGAAATTTGATTAAAACTGTGCGGGGTGTGCGGTGGGTTAGTGTGAAAATTCTTCAAATCTTGTAACGTTTTCTTTCAATTACTAACACCCATAGCATCCCCTTAGGACCTGGAACAAAGCCCAAGAAGTAGTAGAGGCGTTGGAACAAGTTTGGAGGTCGAATTGAAGCTCACCCATTTCTAGGGTTCATACGGATTTTGGCAAAATTAAGGTGTTTCCAAGCCAAATTGGCCTTGGCCAAAGGTATGAAAGTTTCTCCTCTCTTTGAGATCTTCATTTTTGTAAATTTGGGTAATTTTTGGAAATAGTTAGATTTTCCTGCGAGTCGGGGCGGTCGACCGCCACTAGTGGCGGCGCGTGGCCAGGGGACCGTCAATGTCATTCTTAGACTTAATTAATTGCCTTGAGTTCAGTTTTGGTGATTGTGTAACGTAGATTGATTGTTTAGACCTAGATTCTCTATGTTACGTTACTTGGTGAAAATGTGAATTGACGATCCGACCGTTGGATCGTCACCAAACTTTGATACGTTGTATTACATAATAATTGAGGATTATAGGAATTTACGAATCAGGAGTCCAACATATGGATCTTCCCAAATTGGATGTGTAAGTTCATAAAATAAAATGTTAACCGCCATCTGGTTTTGGCAATTGGTGGAGACCCGACCGTTGGATCATAATGAAATTTTAGGATAATATTTTAGAAGCATAATGTGGATCTTTGGAAGTTTCTGATTGGAAATCTGACGAGTGGATCTTCTGGATCGAGTTACGTAGGGTTATGGATCCTACGGTCAATTCGTGACCGACGGTTGACTTTTGATCAATGAGGATCAAATCATTCTAAAACGTCCTTAGGGATGTGTTTTACGTAAGTTACATGATCTATCGATAAGGATTTTGAGATGTGGTTTGAAAATTGTCCTAGGCACCGTTCGTTTGGGACGCCTCGTTGTGCATGCTAGGAAAAAGGTAGGGCGAACTCCAGGTGAGTGGATCTTTTCCTTTTTATCGTATATATATATATATACATGATTGATAATTCCACAAACGTTCTTAAATGGATTTATGCATATTACCTACTTATGATTACTGTGAATACTGTGAAGTACTCATATGAACTACGAATGGCTTGATCCCTGTTTCGGGTACGTAGACAGTCTAACGAGACGTTAGATGCAGCCATACAATAATTGAGATAAAAGCCTTGTTTGGGAAATTGAGCAAGGTGAAGGAAAGCTTCATGATTTGGCGGATAAATATTGGTCATAAATCAATGTATGAAGAATCAAGAAACTAAAGTAGGGAAATGTAAGTAATGATAGTTAATTTAACTAGTGTTTAGTTGGGCTTATCATCGATAACTATTCTCGGCAACAAGTAGTTCAGGAG
>JADOBS010300482.1:0-10769 GCA_015708375.1 Cydonia oblonga | reverse complement strand
TATAGTGTTGGATTTCGAAGCTGACCCCTTCATGAAAGTTGTAAAGCTTGTCACTATGAGTGATTGTATATATTTTTTTTACATTTTTTACACTTCTACAATAATTATTATTAATTTTATTAATTTTGCCCTCAAATAAAAAACTTTATTCATGAGGATTTGGAAGATTTTAAAAATCTAAACGATAAAGTGTAACCATTATCTACTCGTGGAGGAATAATAATGAATCACGAGTGTTTATATATTCTTTCACATTTTTCATACTTGTATGTATGTCTTCTTAGTTTTTGCCTATACAAATACTATATTAGTTTATTTTAATTTTGGACAACAACATGTTAAGTAAAATTTATTCTAGTAATGATAATAAGTAAAATTTCTTACATTGATTTGTTTTTGTTGATATATGTAATTTGGTTTTCTAGGTCAAGGTTTGCCAGCAAGAAAATTAAGCTGCAAATTCATTTGAGGTACGAATGCTTCCACTTATTTAGGGTGTTGAATTCACCCTTGGTTTTAGTGTATTATGGTTTTGAATGTCATTTTGTGTAATTTAATATTAATTTAATTGTAGTTTTGTGCATTTTAAGTGATTATTTGGGTTTTGAGAAGTGAGGCAAAGATTTGGCAGGTTTTGAACAGAATAGCAAGAATGAAGGAAGAGTTTCAAAGTGGAAGGATTAATAGGGAGGGAGGGTGGGAAGTAAATGGGAGGAAAGAAGAAGGATAATTTGTCAGTTAAAGAAAGCTTTTATTATTTGTTTGAAATTAGATGTTTCATTAGTGGCTGGTTTGCAAAACCATTTATATTGAAAATTTCCAAAGGCAGTATTTCCTTGCAGCTTGAGGTTTCATGGACACCATCATCGCTATCATAATGTATGTGTTGATACGTTTTATAGTTCCTAAGGAAGGCTTTGAAATCAATTTTGTTTTCATACTTTAGACTATTGATTAATTGATACAGCGTGAAGTTTTGACTTTTTTTTTAGCAGTGTCTGTCTTCTTGCCCATAAAAGAGAACTGGGAATGTGTTTTTCTCTGTTATTCTGTATTAGTTTTACATTCTAGATTGACTCAACTAATATGGTTTCTTCTGAGTTAAATTTTTAAACTCTGAACTTTTTTTGTTTTAAACAGTTTCTGTCTTTTTGCCTGCAAAAGAGAATTGAGAATGTGTTTTTCTCTGTTATTCTGTATTAATTTTACATTCTAGGTTATTTAACTAATATCGTTTCTTCTGAATTAAAATTTTAAACTGTTAATTTAAATTTGTAAAGTTTTTATTTTTTTTATTTTTTTTTATTTTTTATTTTTTTTTATTTTTCATATTGGTTATCTCTGTTGTTTTTTTGGGTGGTTTTTTTAATGATCTTTGTGAGATGTTTTTGTGTGTGGGGTACTTAAATTAGTGTTTTGTGTTTTTATTTTGATCCCAGTTGCTAAAAACTGAATTTTTTGTTGTTGTAAATGTACATGTATAATATCACTGTTTGGAGTGGCTCCAATTCATTTTAAATTTTGTTAAATTCATTGATTATCAGATGGTATAGTTTGTGATATGCTATATATGATTTGAGTGATTTTATTAATTATAATTTTTCATGATCACAGTAAGGACTTGGATCACTCTGGTTGTCCCAAATCATTGAAATGTCCTTAGAGAGCACGAGGTGGGTCTCCCCCTCGGTTATTTTAGTTTGTTTGATTTGGATTTTGAGTGTTATATGTTTTGTTTTGTTCCTGAGAAAGTCTAGGAAAATTAGGGTGTAAGGGTGTAAATTTAAAGTATGGATAAGGGGTTTACATTTTTAGGGTCTTTAACTATGGATCAAAAAGGGTTGATCATGTTAGAGGGGAATTTCAAGTTCAGTTACTACTATGACAAAATGATTAATAAGCTTGCTTACCTTGGAGTGAGTTAAATCCATCGTTGTTAAATTTATTGATTATCAGATGGTGTACTTTGTGACATACTGTGATATGATTTGAGCTATTTTATTAATTTTAGTTGTTCATTATCATAGTGGGAAGTTGGATTGGTTGTTTCTAATTGTTGTACTGTTCTCCAAGAACACAAGGTTGGTCTCCTTCTTTATTGCAAGAAATTGGGGGATGAATTTGGTTTCAGGGGAATGTTATCCTTTTTTATTCTTATACTGCACAGAAAAAGAAAAAAACAATGCATTGGGTGCAAGTGTGTGTTTTTTTATTATTTATTTATGTAGTGTAAAAGTCAATTGTGTTTTTGTTGCTGCAGTCGGCTTGTACCTACTCTTGGTCTACCTCCGGCATTGGTCTTCAATTCACCATTAAATGCAGAAGAGGAAGTCCACCTTGCCATATGATTTTACTTGACATGTTCAATTGACTGCGTGATCTAATTCCATTGGCGGATTGTTTCACCACCAAGTACGATTACTGAAAACATATATAATAGAGAATTTGTTTACGTTTTTATGAACATATTAGAGAATTCGTAAACATGCTAATAGAAAATACTCTTGATAAGCAATAAAGAATGATGTGATACATATTCCGGGTCCTATACATATAGTTAGTTGCTGGTGATTTTGTCACCAGAAAACTCAGTGGGTGACATATTGCCTGCCAGTAGACATGTGATACACTTTTTTAAGACTAAGAGTATGTTCTAATTTATGGTCGGGAGCATTAGTAGTGGTTTTATCTAATTTTACAAGATCATTTGTTTGGATGAACCTTATCCGTGTGGTGCTAGGTCATGGTGGGTACAACAAACGAAATAGAACGGTTTCTTCCTTATGTATAAGTGTCTTGATTTAAGATATTGATCTTTGTTTGTTTTGCCATAAAGTTTGTTTAGTTAAACACTTGCCTTGGCCATGAATCTTAATTTTCTGTTAATATTGTAGATACTTCATTCCAAGTTTGACTCAAATTCAGATGCCAGTACGTCAGCCAAGAAATATGCAATTCTCTGTGATGGTTCAATTACAAATTTTGATTCCTGGTTGAGTGGATGTGATATTGGCGCTTGCGTAGAGGTAATTTCTAACATATTTTTCTTTCAAACCTATCTTTAGAAAGTTCTGCCACATAAAACCTGTAAATATTCCTGTTTGCACAGAAATCAAGTGCCCCCGTTGTACTGTAATTGGTTTATAATGTTGCGTACTCTGATTGGAAATTATAGGTAATAGAGCATATGGACGAAGATCAAGCATCTAAGTTTGGCAACGTGGTGCCAAGCATATTAACGTGTAGGTTCTTGATTGTATTCATGAGCTATTTTGCAAAGGGGTTTCGTTGCGGCTTTTGTAGTTTTGGTGAGAATACAACTTTGCTTTTATTTCCTTCTTGATAACAAATATTAATTAGTAACATTATTGAATAAGTATCTAATCTGATTTTGTTTGCATTGATTTGGGTATTTAATGAAATGACATGTGAATGTAATATATAGATAACAAAGGTATGCATGATGGATAGTACAGTGCGTTGCATAGCTTTAACATGTGTTTGCACTTTCATGATATGGTATAGATTTCTGTTCCATATTAATTTTGCATTTCATATCATAATATGTTTAAAGAATGTGGAGTTAATTAAAATAGGAGAAAATCATTTAGAGCTCTAGGAGTTCTGATGATAGTGTTCTGGATGCTCCAATGGATGTTGAGGAGTGTTGGGTAAAAATAAAAAGGGCTGATTTGGAAGAGTTAGAATATAATGGCTATACATGGAAGAGTTGGAATTAATTACAGGACAAAATGTTAAGCCTGCTCTCTTTCAACCTTAAATACATTCTCTTTTCTATTTGACAATTGTTAATTTATTATAATTTTTTGGGGCAAGTGATTTGTTGTGTTGTGATTTTTTGTTGGAGTAAGTGATTTGATAGTGGTTTGTTCATGTTGTGCAAGTAGTAAAATCACAAAAGATTGTATATTGTCAGCCATTCTAATGGTAGATTGTTATTGGCCTTATCTAATGCCTAAAGTTTGAATTTTTTTTTTATTTCCTGAGTTAAGCATTTAGCTACTGGATTGCATGAAATGAGTATTTAAATAACTCAAGCATCGTGGATTGCTCTGCTTTGACTACTTTTCCATCCGTTTCCATCCCCTTTTCATTCACTCTTTTTCTCTCCCGACTCTCTGTAACCATCCATCAAATCCCCCCATCCCTCCCTTTTCTCACTCTGTAATTTCCCTCAAATCCCCCGCCGATTCTCTCTCTCGCCATTCTCAGTCTCGCCAGCCGCGAACCCTTACAGCTCCATGCTCCGCCTCCAGATTTGTCAAGATGAGAGCCCCAATACTGTTGCCTGCACCACCGTCTCAGAAAAGTGAGCCAAAATCTGCGTGAGATTCAGGCTGCACATGAGCTGATCCATAGGCCAAACCTCCGATCTTGAGGTCGACACACCTAGAGGTAAAAATTTCTCATCCTCTCTCTTCGATTTCATATATGTTGTTAGATTAAAAGGGAAAATATGAGAACTAACTCAAGCAGTGTTCTGGATGTAAGCTAAAAGATCAATTTAACTTTCCCTGTCAATTTAGTGCTTTTTCTTTTCTTATTACTTTTAGGAGTTAATTGTTGAGATACATTATAACTAACAAATTTACTGTTGCCTCTTGTCATCTTTTTAGCTGAAGATTTCTTTTTTGAAAACTGTATGCCATGACAAAATAAATTTACAAATTGCTAATTTTTCTGTTTTGTATAAAATCTTTGTTCACTCTACCTGAATAGGTACACTTGACTGAGAAGGAAAGTTTTTTCATATTAAATCCATGTCAGCCTGACCGCTGCCTCCCTGGAACCATCACTCTTCTGTAAGTGTTCAACACAATTTAGTTAAAATCCTCTTAATCATGTTCTTGAATTTTACTATGTGTATCGTGTTCTTTGTATTTCATTATCTGAACTCTGTTATTTGAATTTGGTTACCTGAATCGTGCCTAATATTTGATGTGGCCAGTGGCTTTGTATGGCTAGCTGGTGTGATTTGGGAGTGTTTTTAGTCAATGGGAGACGGGACAAAGGTGTGGGGCAGCGAAGTCAAGTGAGATTAGGAATTTAGGATAGTAGAATTTTTGCTAATTTATATGATTAGAAGTCTTCCTTTATTTTTGTCTTGGTGATCAATGGTAACAAAGAATTTTCATTAAATTGAGGTAGTGAACCTACTAATTTTCAACTGTTGTTTATCTAGTCTTCTCCATTCTCTTGGACCAAGCATGAAATCCCAAGCACTATATCACCACAAAGCAAGCAAGCTAAAAAGCAATCCAACAAACCTTTTTTCCAGAAGCACTTAACAGAACCCTTCTATGGGTTAGTTGTTGTTTCAATTATACCAGATTGAAAACGAGTATGGAACTATTGGTCAAGCATACGGGGCTGTTGCTTCTTTTTCTCAAGGAATCAGGGCATTTTTTGTAACCATATCTTTTGTAATCTGCTCGGTTGAATGTATATAAAAGTCAAGTTACTCATCTTACCAATATCGTTCACTCATCTATCCATTTTGTTCCTTCATGATTATGTTGAATTTTTTTTCCATTCAAGTCTCACGGCAACGTGCGGACAAATTTACTAGTATAACCTATGAAAATTGAAATGATTACGGAATATTTTAGTCATGGGAGCTGATTTTCACACACAATTTTTAGCCTTTCACTCACCCTTTTATATTTCTGAACATCTGATTGAATAATGAAGATTCAAAATAGAAACAACGGACAAGATCAAATAGTTATCCATGTTCAGAAGAAAACAAAAGTGTGCGCTTATCATATCCATTTACCAATATACAAAAACGCTAAAAGTGATATTCTATAACGCAAAATGACACAAGAATAGAAGGTCCACTAAATCCAGTTCCACTGGTTGCATGTCGGCTTTGATTTTAAAAGTAAAAATCACTAACAAGATTATGTTAAAGACTTTTCCCTACAGATACTTAACAGTAACATTATTGTACACATTTCTCTTTTTCTAGGAGAAAAGTCGTGAACATGTGATCAAGTAGCTGTCTTGCTGTCTTCTATTTTTTAATGAATGCCTACTTTCTTTCACATCTCTCCCTGAATTTACTTGATCTCTCTAAATTCATATACAAGAAAATGGACTCCCATTCCCTGAGGGAAACACAAGTAGGCGTCCGTCTAGGGCTCCCACTTCGGAAGGGCCCGCAAAAAAATTTTATATCCTATAATTAACATATAAATACAAAATAATTAAGAAATATAATAATTCATTTGTTAGTGCAGTGGAAATGTTGGCTTCATTTTTCTTTTGGGGTGTTGAGTTCAAAACACGAAGCTGCCTTTCAGTCACTAGATTTTTTTTGTTTTTCAAATTTACTGCCAATCCATCTGTCCAAATGCATATAAAGTTATAAAACTCAAGTCTCTTCGCAATCTTTTTTCTTTCAACTTCTCATTCTCTCCATTTCTATCGAATGTTTAAACCAATTTCCTATTCTCTCCATTTCTATTGAATGTTTAGACCAACTATCATATGGTCTTAAAGATTGTACTTTAAGGTAATCAAAACTTTGAATTTATATTTTTCTTTTCAATAACTTTTTATTCAATGGATTATTTTAATATTCAATTCGTTAGTGTAATGTTGATTTTAAAAGGAAAAAAAAACACAAGAGAAACAATTGGCGTTGAATTTATTATACTCGTCAATCAAGTTTTATTGTTATTTACTCTCTTGATCATCAAGTTTTATTGTTCTTCACTCTTAATCTTAGACTCTTGAATGCAAAGATTTAGTACATTTGTGTCTAAAAACGTGAATCTTGTAATGTTTAAATAATGTTTGTATATTTATCTTTTTTTTTTATATCAATTTTTAATGATATTTGATGTGAAAATAGAACCTTTTATGTATTTAGCGAATTCTTTTTTATACAAATCAATATATAAAGAACCGGAGATCAGATAATTTTAGGGTCCCACTTCGAAGGTTCGGCTAGGGCTCCCAAATTCTCAATACCGGCCCTGATTCAACTTAAACCACATGCATATTGAACAGTAGCTCACTACTAGAACTATAAACAAGCTGCACCGCGATGCAAACACATAATCCAAAATGGATGCCACAACAGTAGCTACTAAGCCTCACGCTGTTTGCATTCCAGTTCCGACTCAAGGCCATATCAAGGCAACGCTTAAATTTGCAAAACTCCTGCACAGTAGAGGTTTTCATATTACCTTTGTCAACACGGAGTTCAATCACAAGCGGTTTCTTAAATCTCTAGGACCCGATTCCCTATATGGCTTGCCCGATTTCCGGTTCGAAGCCATCCCATATGGCGTTCCAGATTCAGATGAAGATGCCACCCAAAATCTCACTTTACTCAGCGATTCCATATTAAAAAATACTTTCCTGGCGCTGTTTCGTGATCTCCTCACTAAGCTCAACGATGATGCCAAAACAACATCCAACAATCCACCAGTGACTTGCATAGTTTCAGATGGTTTCATGTCCCCAGTCACAATCACTGCTGCTCAAGATATTGGAGTCCCTTCGGTGCAGTTCTGTTAGATTTATACAACCAAGAACAAGATTTAAGCCACAGTAATCACAACCAAGAAAGCATAAAACTTATATCACATGAACTGTTGCATTCACACTAACCTGATGAACTTCCATTAGAAAACACCATGGCTGCTATGCTTCAAGCTCTGTGTGCTGCAACTCTTCTCCTCTCTGGCAGATTTTTTGCGCTCTAACTAAGAATAGGGCTTAGTTCTCAACTGAGCATATATCTGTGAAAGCAGCATTACAACATATATATATATACATATACCTGTCCTAATTCAATGAGGATTTCCTATTACAATCCCCTTAGGAAACAACTTATGTTTCCTAATCCATATTAGTTCATCTCCATGATAGTATCCTCTATCAACAAGAACTTATACTGATCTTCCGATAAGACTTTCTTAAACTAATCGGTTCAAACAGCTTAATGCAAGTTCATAAAAAACCTCATGTTCATATCCTTACATTCTCCCACTTGAACATGAGATACAGATCAAGCACAGCCTTTACCGATTATAAGAAGTGATCACATAGCCTCATCCAAGATCTTATCATCATGACTAATGTCCATTGCATTTCAAAACACAGAAATCAGGAATCTCAGACTACAACCAAAAGCAGTATTGATCCAAGATTCACATGCATCCAATCTGCAAATATAACTCATGACAAATTCAAAATAGTCCAAAACATGCTCCCACTTTTCAAAAGATCATGACATATATTAATCTTCAATGAAAAGCAGCATTGCAAGCAATAACTTTGCAAAAATTTATTAACTATAAACTTAAATACAAACAAATTGTTTTCCAAAAATTCATACGAATTTAACCTTTCAACTAAGTTCATCATCAAGACCACAATATTTCAAAACAAAACATTGAGTCTTAAGACACTTATTAAAAACACAAAAAATAAACTAACAGCCATACATAAATAAACTAGCTTAATCCAAAATCACAGCCACAGTTCCACACACCTGCTATTTCCAAATCCTCCGAAACAAATCAATTACTCCCACTGATCTAGACTTTCCAACACTTCCATTCGAGATACATGTTTATGAAATTCTCTAATTGGTAGTGCTTTAGTCAACGGATCTGCAATCATCAAAGTGGTACTGATATGCTGAACTTCAATCATCCATTTCTTTACTTCCTCTCTTACTTTAAGAAAGTTTACATCCATTAACCTCGAGGCAGAAGTTCTTCTGTTATTTTTTGCAAAGAACACGGCAGAGTTGTTATCACAAAACATCCTCACATGCTTTTGAACTGATTTCACAACTTTTAAATCTGTCATAAAGTTCTTCAACCACACAGCTTGTTTCATTCCTTCAAAACAAGCTACAAACTCAGCCTCCATAGTGGATGTAGCTATCACCGTTTGCTTAGCACTCTTCCAAGAAACTGCACCACCATTTAACATGAAAATATAACCACCAGTTGATTTTCTATCATCTATATCACCAGCCAAATCTGAGTCAGTGTATTCTTCAAGTTCCAAAGATTCACTTTTACCATAAACCAACATAAAATTCTTGGTTCTTTGTAAATATCTCATAACCTTTTTGGCAGATATCCAGTGTGCTTCTCCTGGATTTGCTTGAAACCTTCCTAGCATCCCAACTATGAAAGCAATGTCAGCCCATGTACATATAGTTGCATACATAAGACTTCCTACCAGAGAAGCATAAGGTTTGGATTGCATTTTCTTTATCTCTAAATCAGTCCTCAGGCATTGACTTTTCGAGAACTTATCCCCTTTATTAATTGGAACTTGTCAACTACTACAACTTTCCATATTAAACCGGTGCAATACTCTTTCAATGTAACCTTTTTGTGATAGGCCAAGCATTCTTTTCTGTCTATCACGTACAATCTTAATCCCCAACACATAGTATGCCTCTCCCAGATCCTTCATATCAAAACTTTCACTGAGCAACTTCTTGGTCCTTTGTAACAACTGAAGACAAGAGCTTGCTAGGAGGATATCATCAACGTAAAGTACCAGAAGCATGACCTGAGAACCAGAAAATTTAAGATAAATGCAATCATCTAATTTGTTTTCTTCAAATCCCTAAGAAGAAACAATCTAATCAAACTTTAAATATCATTGTCTAGAGGCCTGTTTTAACCCATATATCGACTTATTGAGTTTGCAAACCATGTTTTCCTTCCCCCTTTCAACAAATCCAGTTGGTTGTTTCATGTAAATACACTTCTCTAAGTCTCCATTGAGAAAGGTTGTTTTGACATCCATTTGATGCAGCTCTAGGTCAAAATGTGCAACCAAAGCCATGACAACTCGCATTGAATCTTTAGAAGATACTGGGGAAAAAGTATCGTTGTAATCAATACCTTCTCTTTGAGTGAAGCCCTTTGAAACTAATCTTGCTTTGTGTCTCTCAATTCGACCAAGAGCATCTCTTTTTGTCTTGTACACCCATTTGCAACCTATAAGCTTGATTTGAGGACTAGACTCCACAAGTGTCCAAACATTATTTTTGTACATCGAATCTAGTTCTTCTTTCATAGCATTCTGCCATAGAGTTGACTGTGAACTTTCAATGGCCTGAGAGTATGAAATAGGGTCATCCACATCACCAATGTCGAAATTTGCTTCTTGTAAGTAGACATAATCACTCACAGCGGTTGATTTCCTGACTCTGGTTGACTTTCTCGGTTCAAAATGTGGTGTCATTTCATTTGACACTTGCTGATGTGATTCAGTAATATTTTCAGATGATGGTGGAATTGAATCCATCTCCATGTTGTTAGTGGCAGGAGCTATTGCAGTTGACCTTGATTGAGGGAATAATAGTACTTGACTATAATCTGGCTGTGTAGTGTTAACCTGATCCACCTCTTCAAAAATAAAATTTTCCCTTGATAGATCTGCAACATCTTGATCCTCCAAGAATGTTGCATTATGTGTTTCTTGGATCCAAGTGTGATGTTGAGGGACATAGAATCTGTAGCCTTTTGACTTTTCAGGGTACCCTATGAAGTAACAAGATTATGTCCTTGAATCTAATTTTCTTTCATTAGGATTATAGAACCTTGCTTCAGCTTTGCAACCCCAAACATGAAAGTATTCAAAATTCGGTGCTCTTCCATGCCATAATTCGAAAGGTGTTGAGGTAACAAATTTGCTTGGTACTCTATTCAAAATATAATTTGATGTCTTCAAGGCTTCCCCCCCCCCCCTAAACAAGA
>JADOBS010300481.1:0-10768 GCA_015708375.1 Cydonia oblonga | reverse complement strand
CTAGGCTTTGAATTTCATGGGTAAAGTTTTGTTTTTGAGTGCATACAAGCATGATTCCGCCTTTAATTGTTAATTGCATGTTGTAGATGTTGCTCAAATGAACTAGTTTTCACAAATATATCCTTCACAGGTATGTCATCACCTGGGAATTCTCTGGGACGATGTCTCATCTCTCGGTGAGCATTAAAGAGTTGAGTATTTTTGCACCATGAGTGATTCATAGGTAAGTAATGATGGTGCCCAATATGACAATACTTGTCTCTCAACTTAGTGTAAGACCCATCCTCATTGCATACTGGACATGCCAACTTGCCATGAGTGCTCCAACCTGATAAATTTCCATAAGCCGGGAAGTCATTAATGGTCCACATAACAGCTGCACGCAAATTAAATGTACTCCTAGTCATCTTATCGTGTGTTAGAACACCATTTTCCCATAGTTCCTTAAGCTCATCAACCAATGGACGCAAATAAACGTCAATCTCATTTCCAGGTGCTTTTGGTCCAGGAATTAATAAGGTCAGAAAAGAAAAAGGTATTTTCATGCATTTCCATGGGGGCAAATTATATGGAAATACAACAACTGGCCACATACTATACGGCTTACTTATATTTGAATAAGGAGTAAACCTATCACTCGCAAGGCCCAATCCGACATTTCG
The DNA here is from genome assembly GCA_015708375.1 of Cydonia oblonga. Classification (NCBI taxonomy): domain Eukaryota; kingdom Viridiplantae; phylum Streptophyta; class Magnoliopsida; order Rosales; family Rosaceae; genus Cydonia; species Cydonia oblonga. Next base: position 10,106 of record JADOBS010300481.1, on the reverse strand, counting down.
TGGGTCTCGAGCAAAATTAGGGTACATTTGGTCAAATTCTTTCCAAGCACTCGAGTCTGCTGTATGCCTCATTGTGTTCCCATCATTGATTCTTTTCTCCCTATGCCACCTCATATCTTCGCTCGTATGTCTCGATATGAACAACCTATGTAGCCTTGGCTTAAGTGGAAAGTATCCCAACACTTTTTCTTGGAACTTTCTTCCTCTGCTCATAATGACTATCCTTATACCTTGGCTCATTACAGACTGGACATCTCTCTTTCTTTTCGTGTTCTTTATAAAATAGTGCACAATCATAGTAACAAGCATGTCTATTTTCACACCCCAATCCAAGACTTTTCAATATCTTCTTGCACTCACGAAATGAGTTAGGAACATTGTTAGGTTAGGGATACATCTTCTTCATCATTGTTAACATCTTATCAATTGCCTTGTCTGTCATGTGGTTGTCAACTTTGGTGTAAATCAACTCCACGACATATGTCAAAACTTTATATTGCTTACATCCAATGTATAGTTCCTTTTGAGCTTCACCAAGCAACATCTCATAAGTATCAACATCTGTCCATGCATTGGTCATATCACCACCCCACATGGTATCTTGGTTCCCCATTGTATCTTGATCATCATCATCATCATCTATTCCTTCAAAGACATCCTCATTCATATTAAACATGTTGACATTAGAGTTACTGGTTGGCTCATTGTTCCTAGATACCGAAGATTCTCCTTGCACTTGTTAGATATGCTCCCCATGATATATCCATCTATCATAATTCATATCTATACTGGAATTCAACAAATGGAGATGAACATCTTCAACTAAGTGAAAAAAATGTGTTATGGCAAACTCTACAAGGACATGGTATCTGATTATTCTCGTTCACATGTTGACGAGCAATGTCAATAAATGACTTGATCCCTTTTCTATATTCGAAACTAAGGCGATCCCGACTACGAATCCATTGTCGATCCATGGAATCAGATCACTTCAATCCTAGTATTGAGCTGCACACTCTGACATATTTCAATAGGTTGCCATAATAGAAAATATATATATGAATATATATGTAAAATTGTTAAGATAGAAGTATAATATAACAACCAAAAACGTTAAGAAGCTCAATTGAAAAATTCACATATCCCAACTCAACAACAACTAGATGTTAAAACACACGTACTAGAAAGTAGCGAAATCATACAAAAATCACCATGCTAGATACTAAATTTGCAGTAATCTAACAGAAAAATCACCATGCTTTCAGCATATACATGCACAATACTTCGTATTCATCATTAGTATTCAAATGCAATGATTATTTGGCTGAGGTAGCATTAATAATATGTCATTGTAAATTGCAAGCATTAAAGACAACATACTAACTTGGAGCTTTTTTCATGTACTTAAGTAATCTCGACCTTGAGCACCTTTAATCCTGAAAATCACAAAAGTATAAAAATTTCATATATGTACAAAGATAAATGTGCATTAGAGTATAGTTAGATGAGAGTGCAATCGTAAAGTGCTATATGGAGTCCACTCTACAACTCTTAATCCATCATCTCAAACTATCATTTTCACCTTTTCCCACCTTTCCTCTTCATGTCATATAAACACTTTTTTTTTCCCGAATCACAATGAAAAACTGGGTTGCCCTCCATGTCTCTAGTTTTCTAGTCTTCCAAGGGGGTTTGAGCTAAGGTATTTTTTTCTATCAACTTCTGTGAGTTCTTAGATTCTTGTGTGAGAAATAAGATACAAGCATGGATGTTTCTCTTCCTTCTAGTTTATGTTTTGAAATTTTTAAGGAAAAGTTTTCAACTTTTTTTACATAGAAGTATGTAGCAATCTAATTGTCAAAACTAATGCTTTGACATTTCCCATGCTAAAAAATTTCCTCATTAACTCCCAGTCTAATATCAATTGAAAAATTAAAAATAAATAAATAAATAAAACCTCATAAAGAAATTCGCTCGGAGGCAAGAAAATTGGAAACTATGAGGTTAGTTTATATTAGACAATTTGTAACATATGGTCTCAGTTTTGTTTGTATAAATAGCTAACTAATTAAAAATATGCGTATTTGTGTGATAACTTAACAAAGAAAGTAAAATCATGCTAGGATTTCTTTGGTTGGTGAAAATTAAGATGCATACTCCTACATGATGAAAAAGCTATTTTCAATCATATGGCTTTATGGGCATCTAGGCCTTTATACAAAGAGACGTTGAAACACCGTGTGAACCTATTCTTGTGCAACAAAAGCAGTTTCAGATAAGCATGTCAGAAGCAGAGGGTATATACCACAGCAAAGACTTAAAAGCAATTCAAATCTATTCTGAAATTAAGAACTTTCGTTGGTATCAATACTTCTACATATATTTCTATAAACAGGTTTACAAACGTACTCAAGTATTTTAGGATCACTCCAAAGGACACAATATTGATAATTCATGTTTTGAAATAAACTTTGGTCTTTTAAATTCTAGGATTTTCAGGTATTGTCTTAGTCAAACTATATTTTCCTAGTCTATAAAAGTATAGGACTCACTCCAGAGAATGCTACGAGTGATTTGCGGAGCTCTACTGTAGGGATGTAAGTAGTTTTAATCATTTCTTATATTTATGTGCTACCAGATCTCTTACCATCACCCATTTTCAGCCAGCCAAAACACAAGAAAGTACACATCTAAAGAATTCCCAGCACAAGTAACTAGTACAAAACGACACTAAGATCACTGTAGGCCCTACCCAAAATTTTTCAAGGCGAACCTAGTCTTGACTCTTGACAACACCTTTCTTAAGAAAGATAACACATAGTCAGGGGACTAAGAAAAAATATAAAAACATATATTAACCGCCAAGACCAAAATTTGACTCCAAAGAGTAAAGAAGAATCAAGACTGGAACAAAAAACTCACTGCCAGTACGTATAACTCTCCCTAAAGCAGAGAACAATTCACCAGCAATAGGATCTTTAGCAAAACAAAATCAGAATCTGGGGAGAAATTAAAGAAAAAAAATCCAAAAACAATTAAAGAAATATAGAGAAACAAAGTACCTTGTTGTCAAATGAAATAACTTGAGAAAAAATCGAACTTCTCTTTCCCCAATTTGATCTTGTTATGTCAGAGAGATAAGGGAGTTAGTGAACGAGAATCAGGGGGTGGGAGAATGGCTGAAAGAGGGAGATGAAGGAGAGGTGGTAGTCGTCATCGCTGACAACCACCAAGTAACTGGTCGTCGAAGTCAAGGTGAAGGAGTAGACGAATGGATGCTGAAGACTGGGAAGAAATGAGAATAAATGGATAGGTTTTGTTACTTTGGGGTTTTGATAATTGCATCTATATTTTTTATTTTTATTTTTAATATAATATTATATGTGAGGAATGGCCAGGTGGCATTCCCTCTTCTTATATGATGAATTTAACATTGCGTCACATATTAAAATTTCGTTTAGCGGTAAATTTTCCCGCCCACTTTTTTGTGGCGAATCCAAAAGTATAAGTGACGCAAAATAATTTGGTGTCTTGCAAAAATCTTAAAATGACGATTTTTAAAAAAGCGTCACTTGTTTTACCTATATGTGATGAATTTTCATGCGCCACACAAAATTCGGTCACTTAATCCATGTTTTCTTGCAGTGTTTAGCTTTCAAAATAGACCTTTTGGGACTGAATCGGAGTTGATTTGGTCGGTCAAAATATTGATTTTCTAAGAAGTTCGAATTTCAATTTAAATAGGAAATGTTTTATTTTCTGTTTTATTATTTTATTATGTTTCCTAGTTGTATTCTAAGACCTTTTAGTGTTTTATTTTGTATTAGTATAAATAAGGCTTTTTAGCCATTAGGTTAGAGGAGGGGAGAATGCACACTGGTTAACCAAATATGAAGAAGAAGGCGTGTACATCATTCGCACCATGTTTGTGACAATTCACCAGCTTTGTTTGAACTTGTTGGTGATCGCATCTGTAGCTATGACTTGGAATGGCATCTTGTCGACTACTGGAGAAGTTGTGTTTGCTAAGTTTCATTGGGAGGCTTGAAGATGTCTTGAGCTGATCTAAAGATGTGCTTACCAACGTGGGCCTTTATCACTCCATGTACACATCTTTGTTTAGTTATGATCGCTATCATTTCGTCCTTTGTTCGTTCTTTGAGCATTAGTGTTTAGTGACCGACACACTTCACACGTCACAAGGGGAGATGTCGATTTCACTTTGGGATCTCCCCAAGATAGGAGGCTTACCAATCCAGGGTAAGTTTTTCGACGATGTTGTTCCTAGCATGGAGGAATTTTCTAATCGAAATAGCAGAGGATTACCTGCAAGTTGCTATATTTGTTTGGGGAGTATCACAAGCTTTCCTAGGAGGCTTAGGGTAAGTTAGGCGTGAAGACTTCTTCATGGATCCAATTTTGGTATTGGGATGCCATGAAGTACAAGAAGCCTTCGAAGAAAAGTGGCCGCAACAAGACTACTAAGCCAAAGGAACACTCAGACCCATCAGGTGTCATTGGTTCAGCTAGGCGCCGTTCCCCTGTCGAGTTGAAAGAATTTGAGGATCTTGGCGTAGCGTCAAAGCATGTGGAAGAATCTTACCTAGTTGCTTTCTTAGCTTGTTGGCTTTGTAAGTTTGTTTTCCCCAAAGACGACGTCAACTTTATCCACCTCGGAGTCTTCAAAGTGGCTAGCAAGCTGGCTGCAGGTGAATCTTTCATCCTTGTTATTCCGATCTTAGCCAATATTTATGATGGCTTAAGTGTTGTTTCAAACTCGGGGAGCACCGAAGATCATGCTGCAATATTTCCCTACCACTATGTGTATGGTTGGTTGGGTGAGCACTTTGGCGTTCATTTTTCTTCGTTGACTTTAGACATGTTGGGGCCTTCTTCATCAACTTTGGGCAAGGTTGTGTCTTTGATGACAAAGTACTCTGGCGTACTTTCTGCAAAGAGCCTTGATGATTTGCAGGCGCATGCTTTATTTAGAAGCTGTGAAGGTTTAAGGATGGACCATTTGGCAAGAGTTGACTCGGAGCGGCGATGCCTCATAGATGATTCACACATTTATTTTTCATACTCCTCTTATCTCACAAGTCTTTGCTCGAGGTATGTTTCTTGGCGGCAAAGAGACCGATGTATTGTTCAGTCATATATTCCTCACCGTTTTAGTTGGCAGTTTGGTTTTGTCCAACATATGCCAAGCAAACTAAAGGAAAACGCACAGTCAGAATCCTTGCAAGCCGTGTCTATGCATTGGGAGTCTTGTACCCGTGCATGTACAAGTGTTTTTATCACCCTACCAGCCAAGGACGAGTTCAAAAGTAATCCAGTGACCCGTGCCTACGTAGGTTAGTGGTCAAAGGTACATCATGAAGACTTGGGGATGGCAAGTGATACTAATTCTTCTCATTCATGCAATGATGCGCCGAGAGAGGGTTGTTTTACGGCTCCTACTCAGCTGGCACTTTTTGATTATGCGAGTGCAGCTCTTTTGCAAGATGGACTTATGACTTTAGCTCCTTAACGCCCGTGCTTATCTTCTCAGCATTCAAATGCTTCTGAAAAGGCCAGTGACGAAGTTGATTCGCACGAAGATGAACTTGTTTTGCAGCAACATCAACAAGTTTTGAATAAGCGGCAACATGAAGGTGCTCTGGATGACAGTGGCGTTAATTTCCATCATAAGAAGAAGAAAGTGTTTAGGTGGTCTCAGTTTGATGGACATGTGTCATTTGAGAAAGATGCATGTATTTCCTTCTTTCTTGTGACTTCTTCTGCTTTCATTGGTTTAGCTTTTGTTTCTAACACCTTTCTTTGTCTTTTTTAGGCTGGGCTCTCTTGTTGTTTTGACTTGGCGAACATGGGCGTTTATTCTTTTATGGAGATGCTATCGGTGCAGAGCTTGTTCCAAATTCGCCAAGTTGCCCAAGTTTACTGTGTGTAGGTGAAGGTATGCAAAAGCCCGTCATGCGTACAACACCTTTGCTACCTAGCTCTGAGATCTCTTTGAGAGGGTTGAATCTTAGTGGCACTGAGTAGCTTATCCATCGCATCAACCTTCGTGCGGCCATGGATATCAAGAGCCATATTGAGAAGAGATTTTCAAGATGCCCATTGGAGGGCCTTGCGTTGTTCAAGGGGGACTTGTCGGGGTTTGTTTTTGCGATTGACAACCTTAACATTAATTCCTCGCTCTTGAGGGTCAAGATTGTCGAACTTATGGCAATAGACTTGTCAATTGCCCAAGTTCGGTCTTCTAAACAAGCTTCTTTAGAAGGTTATCAAGTTACAGGGACTTCTATAGCTTCCGTCCAGGCACGTCTAGAAGTGTTGGCATGAGAACAAGTGCAGTTGGAAGTTGAAGCATCACGACTTCAAGGTGTTCTCTCGGAGCAGGAAGCTACATTTTCTCAGCATGACGATGAGATTTCACGTGTAGAGCAAGAGAAAGGCATAGCCATGGAGTTGCCTACCTTGGAAGGCTTGCTTGAAGACAGTCATTGTAGTTTTAGGGACATAACTTTCAAGTAGTATCTTCCGTTCTTTGTACTTCAAGCCTTCTTTGTTTTTTTTTTTTTGCTCATTTTGTAATACGGCTTTGTAGCTGAATTCTTCCTCTAAAGAAATAAAGTATTCACATTCTTGAATTTGCTCTTTATTCTTCAAAGTGTTTGTGTTTTTGTTGATGATGTGACTGTACTTGAAGTTTTAAAGTTTCAAGCTGCCTACATACCCTCGGTTGAGGAGGGATCAAGCCATGACGTAGTTCAAAGGAATATGGATTACTTTTTTTTTTTTTTACGATTTTGACGGTTTTGATGGTGATTTTGCCGTACATAGTTTATGCTCTTGCGGACTAGGAGCGTTATGTGTCGCCTTTTAAGTTCGTGTGAACAAGAAGCGTTGAGTGTCGCCTTTTAAGCTCATGCAAACAAGGAGTGTCGAGTGTCACCTTGTAAACTCGTGTCAACACGGAGCATTATCTCGTGTGCAGTTTAGGCTCACAAGCGAGGAGCATTGCTTGTTTGTTTTAGAGGTAGTAGCGCTTCAAGAATCTACCATTAATGGGGCCGATCTTTAAGCCGTCTTCCGCCATGATTAAGTAAGTGCCATTGGTGTAGACCTCTTGTATTACGTAAGGTCCATCCCACTTTGATGTGAACTTGCCTTTTGTCTTGTGAGTTGTGATGATGGGTCTTCATAATGGCAAGAAAAGATCTTCAATTTGGAAAGACCTTGGGCGAACCTTCTTGTTGAATTCCTTGGATAGCCATGCTTATTAGCATTCCACCTGTTATTGAGCTTCGAGCCTTCTTTTGTCCAGTGTTTCCAACTCTTAAAGTCTTAGCTTTGCATTTTCCTCTTCAGTCAAGCCTTCTTGTATAGACATCCTTAGTGAGGGGATTTGACTGTTGAGGGGCAGAACAGCTTCCATGCCATATACAAGAGAATAAGGCATAGCTTGGGTAGAAGCTCTATCTGTCGCCCTATATGCCGAAAGTTCTTCACTTATTCTTTCGTGTGAGTCTCCTTTTGCTCAGCCGATCACCTTCTTCAGGAGGTTGCATAACATTTTGTTAAATGCTTACGCAAGACTATTGCCCGGAGCATGATACATAGTATAATTATGCTGCTTGAATTTGTATTTCTTGTAGAGCTCGTCCATGAATGATAGTGGTTCGTGGCCTGTGGTTGTGTCCACCATGATTTTGATGATTGGCAATGGAAAGTGATCATTCAGGCAAGCATCGTTGAGGTCGTGGAAGTCTACACAAACACGTATTTTTTTGAATTTCTTAAGGATAATATGATGATGTTGGAAATCCATTTAGGGTATTGTACCTCTCGAATGAAGCCTGCTTCGATTAGCTTGTCAATCTCAGCCTCAATTTGTGGGATGAGCTCAAATCGATAACATCTTTGAGTTTGCTTGATTGGTCGTGTTTCGGGCTTGACTGCAAGATGATGCACGACAATGGTAGGGTCAAGGCCGATCATTTCTTTGTAGGTCCAAGCAAAGATGTCTTTGTACTCTAAGAGCAGTTGGTAGTACTCCTTGATCTCGTCCACACTTAGTAGTGCACTTATGAAGATAGGCTTCGGTTCCTCGCTTGTGCCTAAGTTGAGGTCGTTGAGATCATCAATCGTGGCTTGCCCCCAATCCTCGAGCTGTGGTAATGCAGTAGTCACATCTTCCTTGGGGTATTCGCTTTCTTTGTCTTCTTGTGATGTGGAAGACGTCTTAGACCTCCTCTTCAGTGCCATCATCTTGGGCTTGTTGGCGTGAAGATTGCCCAGTGTAGATGATGGTGTGCCTCCTTACCTTCAGTGGTCTTTTTGTGTCAACCTCCAAGGTTGCTTGGCGCTTCATCCATGAAGGAATCGAGCTTCGAGCGTCATCTTTTTCTGCTAGACCGTTGAGCTTTTCATCCTTTAGCATTGTCTTCCTCTCTCTAGAAGGCTTCTTGGTTTCTTCAAGTCTCTCAAAAACCAACCGTCGTGGAGGAGAGCTAACCATGTTCCCTTGTTTCTTAGGTTTTGACAATCTTTCTAAAACAGAGCTGTGGGGTGTTGGCGTGTTAAGCCGTTTGAAGCCAAAACTTCGATCTTGATCACCAATGTGATTAAGTTTCGAGATTCTGGGTTTTGAACGATTCAGCCTATAGAAGATTGACGTTTGAGGGGCTGGTTTAGGCTCCTCTTGATCTTGTTCAATGCTCAAACTGATGTGTTGAGCGCTAAAATTTTTTCGCTTTTTTTGAAATCTTCACTAGTGTATTTGGTATGAAGCTAAGTCTAGCTTTGTTGTGGTCAACTGCGTAACCATGCTCGTTCAATTTTTTTTAGTCTCGATTATTTCACGTTCTTTGTTGTTGGTGGTGTTTGCATTCTTCTTTCCAAGGTTTGAAGAAGAGGTGAAATCCTACCCAACCCTTGATTCCGCCCCCTTTCGTAGGGGGTTTTTGAAACCTTGCAGTGGTTTTGAAACTTTAGCATCGCCTTGCTGTGTGAGAGGTAAAAGTGCATTTGTCTTGAGCAGCTTTACATTGTCCTTGTGCAGTTGTGTGTCGGCTTTGCTTGTTCTAGTTTCAAATGGGGTTGCCCATTCTTTTTCCTTAACATTGGGATGTATCGGAATGCAAGCGTGTTTGGTCCTTTTGAGGGCATCACACTCCCTTTGGTTGTCTCGGGCTTAGTAAGCTCATCGTCATTTTTGCTTGAAGATGGCACGGCTTCCCCTTCTTGTTTCTTGGGCACAGCTTGGCAATTTTTTTTCTTAGCTGTGGCTTTGCGTGTGGATTTGATCTCCTTTGGAAGAGCTTCGGGTACCATGCCTTCATCCATGTAGAACTTGGCATCCGCGAAGTGTGATCCAGCTTTGATGAATGGCTTGGTGTCGCCTTGTATCACCTTTACACTTTCTCGGTAGAACTTCAAGCATTCATGAAGAGTGGATGACATTACTCTATTCTTGTGTATCCAAGGCCTTCCCAAGAACAGGCTGTAAGAAGTTCTTGCATCAATTACATAGAATAACATGCTTGATTTGAGTTCATCAATGGTCATCTCCACTCAGATCATGCTCATCGTTCTTTGTCCTCCCTGGTCAAAACCTTGGATTAGGAGGCGGCTTCGAGATAGGTCATCCACCTTGATGGTGATTATGTTCATTGTTGAGTTTGGCATGATGTTTATGGCCGACCCACCATCCACAAGCATGCGGATGATTTTATTCTCCCTTATGTACCCAGAGATGAAGAGAGGACAGTTGTGAGGCTTTAACTCTAGCAGCAAGTCTTCGCCAGTGAAGTTGATTGCGTCACGGATGGCACATCATGTGGCATATTCATGTGGTAAGCCTTCGTCATTGCTTTCTTGCATCTCGTGGTTATCGAGACTTGCCAAGACCCCTACTAGTGCTTTTCGCATCTCCTTGGGCAATCGTAGTGCTTCCTCGATGCTAAAGTGTGCCGTCAGGCTTTCTTTTGGTGTGAGGGTCTTCTCTTCCCCAGTGGCGATAACTTTGCCTTTTGAGGGCTCTTCTATCTCCACTTCAACCATGTGACAGGCAGCGGTAGTGCACTGTTTAAAGAAGTCAT
>JADOBS010300480.1:0-10768 GCA_015708375.1 Cydonia oblonga | reverse complement strand
GTATAACAAGTTCTTCTAAACCTCTACTCCAAAGTATCGATTTATTGTGTTCGTGCGCAATGATGTTCGATTTTGTCATTCTTAATCGTTGCTTCCTCTGTCTGTCCTCTTTGTTGCCCTCTGTTTTTTTGCGATTTGGTATATCGAAATTTCTACAGATGTTGGACTTGTAATTATTACCAGTATAAGATTTTTACCAGTATAAGATTGTTGCAATCAGATATTCATCGTTTCACGCTGTGCAGCAGATAGAGTTGTCTTGTAAATTGAGAATGTATGCGGCCCTATCTTCTACAGTTGGTTTGAGGACCGATAGAAGTTGCGCTGAACTCGTCGCCGTCGTTTTGGTAACAGAAATCGCTACCATGTCTCTGTTATATAATTTGTAATGGAGTCCCTCTTAAGTTGCATCGTTACCTGTTCGTTCAACTTTTCATGTACTCGTACTTGGTAGCAATGTCGGACTGCAAGATACCCACATTAACAGAGGGGACACCAACATAAAAATTCCGATAGCATTTTCGCGACACTTGTGTTGTTGCAAGTGTTTCCCTACACAAATTTGAATAACACCAGATCACAAAGAAAATGAAAATTAATATGTGCATTAACCCATCTTCTATAACCGCGGCAATGTATATTTGTACATACAAATTCCTCTTCCCAATTAAAAAAGAAATGTCCGGTACATGTTTTAAAGAATAACCGGAAGCTATCCGGTAGAAACTTGTATACCGATTAATCTCGTGAAAACCTAAAATATTTCAAGAGAAATGTCTAATTTCATTCCTAAATTGGGATGCTGCAGAATCTGAAACTCAATCGGCAATGAATACCGAGTGGTGTATGCTGCCTCAGTGCTCTCTAGCTGGAAAAGAGGATGAGGAGGCGGAAAAGGCGTGAAATCTTCAACTTCTTTTGCTTGTTGCATTCATGAAGCGAGGTTGCTGATGCCAAAATAGACTGTTTTCTGTTGAAAGGCATTAATAGCGTAATCAACTACAAAATGGCCAAACTGTGATTTGAAACGAAGGCCATATCCGAGCCCAACTCCAGATCCTGGTTTGCCAAGCCTCAGGGCTGGGTTTCCTGAAACTCCAAAATTAAATCGACTTGATATCAGGCAAATAGACAAATTTTGGAGATCAGAACTACAATAACAACGGAAAAGGTAACGTGGTAATGTGGCCATGTAGTAACAAACAGAAGGTTAAGTGTGGTCAAGGATTAGTACGAGCAAGATAATCACCCAAAGACGCACTAAGTTGCCCATGAATCTTATAAGAGGGTTGGAAACTAAGCTTCTGAGCCTGCACCAAACTCGGTCAACCAAGCTCCACTTGTACGATTGTATCAAATTTTCACTCTCAATTTGGTTGAGCTACTTTGCAGGTTGGGTTGGTTACTAAACGCGGGGACTTAAAAAGTGATTAGTTACTCCAATCAGCGGTACAAGTTACCACTGGAAGGAGACTGGACTTGGGTATGCTGGGTGGAGTGCTACCCTTGACAATAGGGTTGTTTGTATCAATGACTCGGCTATGGAAAATAAAAACTTTCTAAGACACAGCTCTCCAGTATCAAACTCTCATTTGTTCTGCTAAGTTGCTAACCAAGTGTTGCTTTTTGGGGCTTACTGCTAAAACTGGCCGCACCAAAATATTATTTTGTCAGCTGGCCCTTAAAAACATTTGTAACAATGTGAACCCTAACTGATCAAGTTGAAAAGAGAGGGACCACATTGACGGGGTTAAACTGCAACTAAATTCACTGAAAAGATTTAACGCATGTCATTCTTCATCCACTCCTGTATTTGAGTGTTCACGTGGCAGTGGTTAACTTGAGCTGCTTGATATAGCTTGAGTTCTGAAACAGCATCATTGTTGCAAGGCCACCGACTCACTGCAAAATAGAACCAGAGCAGTGGCATCCTAATGGTAAAACAAAAAATGGACAGCAGGCACAATAAGTCAATTCCTTGAAGAGAAATTGTAAGATTAGCTCATCAGCAAGAGAGGAGTGCTGGTGAGGTAGAGAGTGCTGTTGGAGAAACTAAGGAGCAAATCAGTGCTCCAATACCGGGGTTCACCAAGATGGTGAATAAACAAGATTAAGAAAGCTAACAAGGGTAGAGGAATACACTGCCAGCGAAACCAATAGGAGGAGAGTCAAGTGGAAAGGATGAAAACCGAACAAGATGGGAAATATTCTTGGTCAAGACTTGAAACAATACTCGGGCAATGCGAAAGGTGGATATTCCAACATTTCATAGAAACTAACCGAGAAATTGGGTAAGGAAGTGAAGTTCTTTCAGTTGAGTTCAATGAAGGATGATCATAAAGTTATATACGCGTCCACATTCTTGGTAGGTAAGGCTGACATTGGTTCCAAGATTACCAAGTTGGAAAAGGAAGAAATCAGCAGTATGGTTCAGAAGTCTTCCACACCAACATTGTCACTGACCATTCATGACCAAAATACAGACGAGTGCTTTGGAATCAATTAGTCAAAAGAAGTTAAAGTAAAGGATCTTCGCATCAGTTCTTTCTAAAGACAACAGAAAGAACCGGTATAACAGCACCAGCCCCCAGTCCCTTGCCTAAAGGGTCCACATATAACAGCACCAATCTCAAGCCCAAGGTGACAAGTGACAACAACAGAGGTAAGTGCAAAATCAGTAGCTTTAGGTATATGGTAACAACCTTACCTCCCAATAAGGGAAGGGAAAAGGCCTCTATTTTAACTTTGATGGTTTTTAGAACGGTCATAAATTTCAAGATCAGCAACTTTTTTTTTAATCTTCTCATCAGTTTGTTAGCCACAGCCTATAATGTATTTCCTTTCCCTTATTGAAACATTTAAAAAGCGGACTTAATTATTTGGATTAAATTTAAGACCGATAAACCGATAAACCAATAACCAAGTCAAAGAGTTGAAATATAACCAAGTGGAATTTGAACTCACCAGGTACATGATGAGAAGACCCCAAATCAGTTCCACAGTCCAAGAAAACAGCACCTTCCACCATCTTGCTCTAAACAGTAGATACAAATTGACCAAAAAAACAAAAGTAAATAGTGAGACTTCATATCTACTACAAACAAGTTGTAACAGATTAATTACTCACCAAATACGAGTAATAAGGTGCCCAATAAATCTAATTCGATCGTTTCTTTAAAAAAAAGTGTCTAGGTTAAGCCATATCGCATAGCTGAAAGAATGTTTCTATTCTATTGGTTTAAAACGATTACTGACAAATGATCTCGTGGAAAAGTACTCGGGAAATTCTAGAATGACTTTCGAAGCTAACAAAATAATGCAACAAATGTCCTAGATTATTAGAATTTGAAGCCAAATAAAAACAATGAGGGTATTACATACAAAAGGTAATGTCAACTCGCTATTTGCAACCAGACACGATCTCCCAGATCCCACTGCTCCTTCACCATACCCTCGAACACTGCCAAGACCTCCAATTGCAAATGCTTGGTAAGGTGCCATGTCCCCTACAGTGGAACCACCTGTCATTCTGTCCGAGGAAAAAGTATGGGTAACATAGATAGAAAAAGGTTAAAGTATCCATAAATTATACAAAGCAAATCGATATGAAGAATTGTGCTTCTGAATCACCAAGTGGAACTTATGAAGTTCCCGCTGTGAAAGTGCTTAAGAAAGCGAATAATACACAAACTCAAACCCAAGAATTACCGTGGTTCAGCTATACGCCTACATCCACAGTGGACACAACAAATCTCCACTATAGTAATAACGGGTGAAATAAAATATCTTATCAAACCTTTAAGTTCAAGGCTCGTTGAAAAACTAGAGAGGACAAGAACAAGAAAACAAGAAAAAAACTCTTATCTTTTTCTCTTCTACACACTCTTCCATTCGATATTCTCTCACTCTAATTCCTTGAGTGGTATTCAATTGTTTTGCTCTATGCTCACTCTCTCTCTGGAATGGTATCCCACTCATATTTGGAGTGGAATTCTGAATGTTATTCTCTCTTGCTTGCGATCCAAATTCATGTCAGAAACTTTCCTTATATATCCACGAAAGAGGGCTTTACCAATTAGGAAGTAATTGGGAACTAATTACCAAAACATATTCCTTCTTCAACTGGGAAAGCAAGTCCTACTGGGAATAGGGTATCATCAAAGACTACTAGTTCTAATTCATGTCAAATGCTTCTTGCATGCTTGCTTCCACCTTTCACATTGTACAAACACTGCCCTCTTGCTCAAACTCTATACAATAGAATGAGGAACTAGCTCACCTCGTCAAGAGAAATGCCGGCCCAAGTTTGACTCCCTTGGATGCAACGAATTTAAACTTGTTGAAGATTAGCCATTTAGATAGAACTGGTATCCCTTGCTCTATCTGCAGACTGAACTGCACTCAAGACAAACTCCCTGTTAGTTTCACATATCATCTTTCACATTATAGATCAAGATATGAAAAAGTCTTACATGAAAAAAACTATGATCATTTGCCTTTGCGTACCGAGATTCTTGCTTTAGAACTACCATACTATCATGGGGACTTCCACTGCATGAAAATCATGTTATAACGTAAAATGATTTGTCAAACAAATTCAGAAACTAAAGTGCTCAAAACCTAGATTACCTGCAGGTGACAGGAAACCCATCAAGATCTCGGCTGATAGGGCGCCCATTATCATTCACTGGCCGGACATGCTGTATAGCACACAATGAATTACCGGGGAGCAACATTATATAAGAAAATAGATACCACAAGAATTCTTATAAGTGGAAAATGTAGTAAGGTACCTCGAACTTTATGCTAGTTGTGCTACTCCATTTGGAACTTGAAGGTTCATTCAGATCCATGCCTACCGATAATCGAGATAAATTCACACCTCCACTACCTGAACGAGAGAAATTGTCCATGGGAATGCCGTGAACCCCTATCTCGGGTGAAATAGAATGCTGAGATGTAAAAAGGGAAACAAAATTTGTATCAATTATGGACGGGTTACGCTAATAGAGAAACCGGATTGCTCAATAGACTGTAGTGAAGTCGTTTATAGTTTTTTAAGATTCTCCAAGTTGAATAACACAAAAAAAAAAAGATACAAATAAATAACCTGTATTACAAAGGACTGTTGAGCTAGCCATTCGGGTCTCGGTCTTCTATAAGCCAGCAAAACATTTGAATCATACAGCCCCTTATCCCATGACACATCAAGCTTCTCACTTCCCCCAAATAAATTTGGATGTTTGATGCAAAGACTGCAATGGGAAACAAAAACGTAACAGGTTTGTTCAACTAGCCGAAAAACGATGTTCTCCCCATATCCTTTCTCTACCCAAATTGCATGTCCCGCAAACCAAAAGACCGAAAACTTCAAAACATCAAGAACCCAAATTTCATAAGCTAAAATAAAATAAAAGAAAAGGAAACTCTTACCTCCCAATTATCAGAGAGAGAGGACTGCCACTACCATTACTGTGAGAAAAGGAATGGAATCAATCAATCATCCAATGGCGGAAAACAAAGAGTAGAAGGAATGAAAGGAACAAGAACCTCAAAGGAGGAAGCATCAACGAAGCACAAAGCTTGTGAGTGAAATCAACATTGACATCAATCTTGGCTGTTACATTAGTGAAAACAAAGAATTATGCAGAAATCAAAAACCAACCCATTAATCCCAAACAAAAACATAACAAGAAGAAAACTTTCACATACAAATTAACTAACACTATTGGGTAGTGAAATGAAGGATTGTTACTATCTCACCTTTGCCAGCATGAATGCTCTTCTGAGCTCCCATCCCGTTCCGATTAACTTTCCTTAATCAGCCATTAAAATTTGAATGGGAATTTAGGACTTTCGAAGGGATTGGGCACTTGCATGAATGAAGAAGCTGCCTAGTGTTCCACAGCGTAGAGAAAGAGGGGAGAGAGAGGATAGAGAGAATGAGAGACAGAGGGAGAGACCGATGTCCTTAAAGGTGTAATTTGAGCGAGGAGAGAGGGGAAGAAGCAGTTCCTTGCTTCCAATGTTTGTTATCCCTCTTGCTTCTTCAGTGGTCTTCTCTCCACGTGGGTTCCAAGTTTGGGAGCGTTCCATTTTCTTAAAAAAAAAACTATAAAAAAAAAAAAGAAAACTAAAGAAAAGTCCAAAAAAACTTATCTTTTAACGAAAAATTATTTTTAAAAGTATAGTAATAGTGACAGTTAAAGGTAAAAAGTGATTTTTCGTTAAAAGTGAACAGTACTGGGAATGTTTCATTAAAACTCCAAAAAAAAAAATCGTCATAAACTTAAAACTTCTAATGCTACTCTGTATTAAGATTTAGTAGTATTCATTTTTATTAGTAAGTAAGAGGTATTAAGTTCGATTCTTATTAAAAGTGAATTTGAACTAAAGTATTACTAGCCTATTGTGAGGCCAAGCCCACTCATTCCCATTAATGTAGATAATATCATTTGTTCAAAAAAAAAAAAAAAAACCTAAACTTAAACTTTTAATCCATCAACAATCAAATAAAAGAGCATTGAGCAACTCCACCCCTAAAAAAATGCGTCAGCACCCAACCCATTTAATCCACTTAGTGAAGAGTGATAGACCCCAATGAACAGTAATAAGTCAAATGCATCTCCACCCCTAAAACTAAATAGCCTAGTCAATGTTATTAAAATTTTTTTTTTTATTATAAAATAATAATTTGATTTTTAATTTCTGACTTTATGAAAAAATATTATTGTCCGAGTCAGGGTTTCAACTTTTCTCAAAAATGTCTCTCTGGACTCTCTTCTTCTTCTTCTTCCCACTTTTCTCAAAATGGTCTCTCTGGACTCCCTTCTTCTTTTTATTCCCTGATTTTCCAACTGTGCGGTCAAGCACAGTTTCACCAATTCCACGGATTCTATAAGATTCTCTTCAAACCGCCAAAACCCATGTGAGATCAACCAAGTTTGGCCCAACCCGAATTCAAAGACAGGGGAAAGATTGAAGCTTTCTAGAGGTGGAAAGAGATAAAGATAGAGAATGAGGGTTTTGGATATGGAAGCTGGAGTTGGGGTGGTGGTGGAAGGAAAGCAGAGAGCTTCGAATTCAGCTCGAGGAGGTGTAGCGGTATCGCCGGTGCTTTATAAAATAAAAATATAAGGTGGTTGACGTCATGCTGACGTCAGCATGGCGTCATGTAGGCTGGGCAAGGGCTCAGCACATTCTGGGCCAGCCTAGAGACTGACTTGGGTTGGGTGCCAGCCTCTTAGGCTTGGCTGAAGTGTTTTTTGGGGGTGCCGGCTCAATTTTTGGACTTTAGGCCAGCCTATTGTCTTGGGCTGGACTTGCTCTTAAAGAAATAGACTTATCACAAATATGCATATTAGAAATTGAAAGTCCACACTTGTAATTGCATCAGCGACAAAGTTTATCTCTAGAGAGATAGAATGAGGATGCCATTCAATGAATCGTTGAAATTTTTTATATTATTTAATATATTTAAAATTTCTATAATTGAATGAAAATTAAAATGGTGGGGTTTTAGTGTCACAGCCCGTCCCAAAAACGTTTCCTCGAGGACGTGAAATGACAATTATGCCCTCAAAGGTCGTCAAAGTATGTAAGTCACATATTTTGAATTATGATTTTTACATTTCATAATCCCTAAGTTTTGGAAATATTAGAAATTTTATTAATTTTTGTGTGGTTAGGGATTAAGGAGGACCACTTATACCCTAGATCTTTTTCTCTCTCCCTTCCCCGTGCCCTTCTCTCGGTTTCACTCTCTCTTTCCTTCGAATACGTAAGGACGAACACAAATCCTTCCATTTCTTCACTAATCGAAGATAAAAAGGTATTATTCTTGTTCCTTTTTAACTCCTGAGTTCATTGGTATAAGTTTTAAAGTGTGAGACCTTCGAAAACCCCGAGAACCCTAACCTCAGTTTTCATGCACTGTTCATGTGCACGTAAAATGTTGATTTTCAGGACATTCTAAACTCACATCGAGCTTAAGGAAGTCCTCACTAAGCTCGGAGAAGAAGAATCGAAGGAATTGGACGTAAGGAAACCTAGTTCTTCGAATTCCCGAATTGGTCATTGTTCATGAACTTTTAAACCCTTAAGTTTTTGTGAATTTCATGACCATAGCGAGCTTAAGGAGGTCCTCACGAACATGGGAGTGCTTCGTTGGCAAGAAATGGGTGTCGGAGGACCGAGATTGAGGTATTTTTAGGTTCGCCGGATTATCGAATAATCCCAAGGTAAAACTAGTGATTTTTGAGGCTTTAAAGTGTATGATCTTGTTCTAGGGGTCCTAAGCTTCAAATTGGTATAAAATACATAAGAAATGGTGAAGAAATGAGAGAGAAAATGGCAGTTGCAGGTCTGCCCAGAATCCGGCGCCGACGTCCAGAGGTTGAAGACAATGCGCTTGGGGGGCACGTAGGGCTGTGCCCTCCTCGACGCGTGAGCCACAGAAAAATAATTCTAAAAATATCACGATGTTCGTGAGGTTGTGTAGATCACTGTAGTATATTATATACCCAATTTGAGCAATGTATGAGAAGTTATTCAATAGTTTTGTATATGTGCTATAAATAACGTAATTTTAGTTATTTCGCATATAGGTGAGACATATCCCGAGGACGAGCGCCATCAATCAAGGCTTGGGGCTTACGACCCTGCGACTTATCAGTGAGTGGGCTTTTGTTTTCTGTATACCTATATACTTGTTGATTTTTCCCAAAAATCGAACCTATTTGAAAAGTATATTTGAAAGTGCCATGCATAGAATTATATTGATATTGTGAGTTAGTATATATGCATATATATATATATATATGTTGGTGTTGTGGACGCTCAAGTATGTAGCAGGTGAGTTACATTACTGTTATGATGCATATGGTTGATATGATTTATGTTGAGCTCATAACCTGCACCCCGGTGTTAGTGCTTATGTGATGATGTTGTTATTCACCTCCCGCACCACACGCTCACTTGGATCCAAGATAGGTGCACAGTTCTGTCGTACAGACCACTATTGTGGTTCCGACTCGTAGGTGATTTGCGATCATTCGCGCAGCTGCTTTGATGAGTATAGCACTAGAGCGTATTATTACACTCAGTCCTATCGTACAAACCATCATTGTGGTTCCGACTCGTGTGCAGGCATAGGTATTGAGCTATAGAATCAGCCGTATAGGACCACTGCAAGGTCTCCGGTTGATTGATTATTTCACCTATTATATTTATGCACCATTGATATATGATTTGATGCATATGGCATGGCATGCTTTTAAAACGTTGTTTTTGGAATATATTTGAGATTTGATGGTATATATGTATGTAAGATATTTTCTGGGATAGTATACAGGTTTTACAGCAAAGGGTTAGAAGTTTGATAAATGAAATGATTTTGAAAAGATTTGTTTTTGCCCACTCAGGTTTTCTGTTTTGCGCCCCTCCAGATATTAGGTAAGCGTTCGTTGGTGGCTCACGAGGAAAGCTAGGAAGGTTCTGATAGACATCACTCATGTATGACACCGTTGGGTGCTACATATTACTAGTACTTGAATTTATGGACTGAACTTAGGCTAGTATGCTCTGTTTATTGTCACTTAGTACTCTGGCACTCATATTATTTAGTACTTATGTTGACTATCGGATTATTATTATTCAGATATTATATCATCTTTTATACTTCTGCACTGTACACATGGCTACGTCACCCTCAATGATGGCCAGCACGCCATGATTTTGTTCGGGGTGTGTCATTTAGCAGGAAAACAAAAGTCACCGAATAGTTCATGTTTGTTTGGACTCGTTTTTCCTCAATTGACAAGGGGTACTTAATGGAAGAATGCATGACTTTTTGTGCACAATACTTGAATGAAGTGAAAACAAAACTCACTTGTCCAGCTCGTAATGACGATGGTGGCAGTGACTATGGTCGTTCTTTAAACAAAGGAGTGAAATACGTCTAGATGAAGTTACATGAACACAAGCACATGGGCATATGCTAGTCAACACAGATGCTATCACACCATTTCGAAACTAAGTCAAAGCACACTTATATTTATTACTTTAAATGCTTCTTAATTCACCTTTATCAGAACAGATCTTATATACACAACCAACACCTTCAAATACTTGTGTTGGAAATGCCTTGTAAAACAAATCATTCTATCATAAGAGTTCTTTCACACTGAGACATTTCACACATGGCTTAAAATTATGTAAATACTTACAATCATTTCAACTATCTATTTAATGTAGACCCATCAAATAAATTTATTTCTTCTCTAACTTCTTTATATAATGACGTTATATAGGTTAACACACAACCACAAACTAATAATGTTGTATCTTCTAAATCACTTTAGCAAATGGTCCTGACCAATTTGCACAAAGGTATAATGGTTGTGTCATCAATGTGTCCAAATTTCATACGAAAGAAAGCAAAAAAAGTATGACTACTCAAAATTGTTGGTGTTGTTTCGAAAGTAGACATTACGAGCTATACTACTGTTAAGGACAAAAGGCCATGCTTAGGTGATGTCACCTATTATGGAGTGTTGAAAGATGTGGTTGAAATCCAATATACCAATGCCTTGAAATTTGTTTTGTTCAAGTGCGATTGGGTTAACACTCTTGGTGGAGTGAAAGAAGAGTTTAAATTCACATTAGTGAATTTTAATCATTTGTTATACAAAGATAATGCTTGGGAACGAGTATTTCATTTTAGCATGAGACACAAAGTAAGTTCGTTATATACAGGACCCAATTGATC